>BGPR01004994.1:12433-56743 GCA_013235015.1 Araneus ventricosus
AAAGAAAATTAGGATCAATTTCATTCAAACAGTCCATAAAAGTATAATTAGATTGGAGATGTTCAGAAATGTCCAATGATGTATATCAAAGATGTCAATTAAAATGCGTATTCTAATCAGCTAATCTAAAAATATTGAAACGCGTCATATTTTTCTGGGACTTCCTCGAATCATTTAGTCACCAGGCGTCATTTACAGGGAGCTCAGAAACAGTTGAAATGACGACATGCCTTATATTTCTAATGACAGGCAAAAAAGTTTTAGGTTCATAAACATATCATAGTTCGCATGACTTTTTGTCTTCCTTTTCTAAAATTGTGCACCTATTTATAAGCTGCATAAAATGGTACACAAACAGGTTTATGATCATTATAGTACAATATTCGGAGGAATAAACAATCAACTGTTGACTGTAGCGTGAAGTTTACATCTTCAGCTCCAGCCAAAATAAACAAGTTGGAGCACTGCTCTTCCTCCACCCTCGCATCTTCAGTCTAGACTTAAAAATGAAAACTAACGCCCAAGATGTGCAAAAAAATCCATTAAAATTAATCTAGGAGACTAAATTTCCACAGAGCATTCAGCGGACAAAAAATATCACACACAAGAAGTAAATCCATAAAGTTATTCGATTGAAAGAGCATTAAGTGAGAAACGTATTTTTTCAACCCTTCAGCAACTCGCATGTGTGAAGTGTATGCATAAGCTGGACTCACGGCCAAAACATGAACTGAAAGTGAATGTTTAATCTTTTAGCTAAGAAATAACGTTTCACACACAAAACACCACACTATCATCACGCTTGTGGCTTTCTGATATCGCAAGAGTATCTGCTTTCTGACAGGTCGCATCATTTCGATGGATGTGCACAACTTGAGTGAATTAATTTTCTTATGATTTTCGAAAACACACGGTTTTTCAGAAATTAAGCTGAGATCATGCAGAGACTCCTGCAGACTTTGACTGTAATATATATATATTCTCTCATTCACCTTATAGCCCAGATCTCATCCTCATATTTTTTTTACAACTTTAAAGCAAGCAAAAGGTTCTAGGTTGGCAATGCTGTGAAACAAGCTGTTACCATCTGATGGCATCGATTTTGATATAGGGATACAAAATAGGTGCCTCGTTATGACAAATGTCTCAACGCGTATGACAATTTTGTTTAAACATTATTCAAGGCATGTATTTTATATCCGTTTTTGTAAGTAATATATTTAGAGTGGTGATAATATGAAAAGAAAATCAAATTGCTAAGGCGGTATCCACGCACATCGATGACCAGATTTTATAAAAAAAATTATTTTGCTCCCACCTGTGAAAGAGGCGATTGTTTTTGCAGAGTGATTTAAAATATTTCTGGTCCCATCTGATCTATTTAACCTTTTAAAAAGCGACTAAAGACATTCGCTTTTTCTACGATGAGAGTGATTTCTTAGATATTTCAATTTTATTTAAAACTTATTGTGGAAGAGAATATAATGGGTTGATTCATCTGATAATTTTAATTTTTAGTCCAACCGTCTTGCTGATATACAGCTTGATTGTAAAATATTTGACAAAAATGAGATTTTGTAATGAGATGTGTAAATGTTGGGAAGTTATGAACAACAAGCAAGTCAAAAGGATTGAACGTTTTGCGATAGATGCTCGACATCTAGAGTCATGCAGATTAGCAAAGACGTTTTCCAGCAGCAACTGACGGTCAGGCAACTAGATTTTCATCCGACTCTTCACATTTGTCTTAATGTGCCCTCAAATGAAGTTTTCATTGGTTTGGTTTAGTTATATTAACGTCCCATTTTGAAACAACACGAGGACTATAAGAAATCAGTGTATGTCAAATCTAGCAATCCAAGGAATAGGCTGTCGGATCACCTACCGATCTCAAGGCGCCATTCTACACACACATTCCATTCCAAAATCTGCTTACTTCGGCTTCCTTTGCCAACCATTTTTAAATACTTTTATTTAACTTAAATTGTTTCCTGTCTTACTGATGGAATTTTCTAAACCGTTTTTAGCTGACTTCCTGATGGATGAGAAGTTTGGAATTTTGTATCCTCGATGACAACACGCTATTTTTATATTTTCAGAACTTAATTCTCAAGAAATCATTAATTAAATTTTGATTCCGTGTTAGTGGCGTCATATGGTAGTGAGTTTGAGAAACCAATAGATCTTATGATTAAAAAATATAAAATAATTACAATAAAAAATTCTGAGGTTTAGTGCATTCATAAAAGTGCGTTTTTTTTAATTAAATTTATTTTCATGTTTTTTAGAATTATCCTATACTGCAATATTATTTTAAATAACGTTAAAAAAGATATCTTAAAATTTGATTACAACGTAAAATTATTGATAATAAGTGTGTAAACATTATTTGTTCTTCGTCTTCCTGAAATGCAACATTTCAGAAAGAAAACACTTGGAGAATTCCTACCTTCATTGAGTCCATCCATTTATTACAAAGGAGCAGGAGAAAAAAGTAATGAAGAGCTTTGGACAAAAAAGGCACAAGGCATGTCCATTATTTGAAATATTTTTATGGTTCTGCTGAGGACTAATTAGGTTCTTCAGCAGATTTCCTGATGATTGAAGGAGTTTCATTTCAAGACTAGATTTCATACGCGATACCACTGTACATCTATATTAGATTTATCCAGAAATTGCGGTAAAGCTCATGCGGTTTGGTTTGGCTACGTGCCAAGGAGATTCAGACGCTGTGTGCGTCTACAAATTAGCATTTGGTTTGGCTACGTGCGAAACAGATTCAGACGGTATGTTTACGTCTACAAATTAGCATACACAGGGGATAAATGGACTATTTGACTGTTTATTTTATTTATATTTTTAGAGGAGTTTAGCAACTTCCTTTCTTTTTTATGTTTATTCATCGGATTGAATTATGTGATATGTCCTTCGTTTTCTTTCTTTTTATTTAATTCATGCACACAGAACCATTTAGAATAGTTCAGTTTTTGTTAAAGGGTTTCTTTCTTTTTTGTAATTAATTTTGGAAATAAATATTTATATATTTTATATTTTCCCCTTAACCGTTCTTACACTGAAAGCCTCCTTTTACTTAAAGTTTGCATTCATCAACTCAGAATTTTTATTTATTTTGCATTTCTCTTAGTGGATTTTGCATTATTTTTACTCGGACAAAACGAAAGTTAGTGTCAATTGATTCATCAGTTCTGTTTTTCATACTTTTTTAATTTCTTAAGCACTCTGGCAATATGGATGAGATTTTCTTCAATAAGTTTTGTTAGTAAAAGCGAAAAGCCCGTCTTAGACGGGCTCAAATCTTCTAGTTAAGTATATATTGGTTCACAGGGCATCATTTACAGCTATTGGTTTCTAAATGCTCCTACGTCAAAACATTGGATTCACGAACATTTAAACATACACCAGGAAAATAACAGATTTGACTGAACATTTTTCTAGAAATATGTTATGATCAAACCATATCTTAGAAACCAGTTTTTAATAAAACACTTTCAATTCAAGCTAGAATAATAACTTAATAAATAAAATAAAAAATGCTAACTACAGAAAGTTATAAAATCGAAACAAATTAGACGATTAGTCATGTAACCGTAATTATAAGCAAACAACCTCTTTGCAGTATTCGATTAGAATATATCGCTGGCGTTCCAAAAAAAAAAAAATGGTTCATAGGGAAATTCGCCTCAAACGGAATGGTTTAAGACCGGAAAATCTTTGGCTCAAGATCACCTTATGGCAGACTTTCAAAAATGAAACAACTGTGCAAAGAATGGATCCTAAACATGTTTGAAAAAAGATTCACGGAATATATGCTTCGCGTAATGAAGAATGAATCGATAGGAAACGAAATTCGAAATGATTGGGAAGCTTCTCAAAGAGTAATTCACTGCAAGACAAAGAACTACAAAATAAAGAAAAATGAATCAGACTCCAGTAGGAAGTCCCACATGTGGCGAGAAGTTTCAACATAAACAACTTCCTCAACAACTCTTCACTAGCGCTAAAATTTACACACTTTGAAACAGTTGCCTTTCCAAAAAAAGATTCTACTTATTTTTTTTATTTGCTTCTTTTCAGATAAAGTGTAGAAACTCTCATTTTAATCCCTTCAATTCTTCCACATTGCAAGTTGATTTCATTTTTTAAGATGTAACTGAAGTGAAGTAGCATATGATACCACCTGCGCACGTACCAGCAACACCATTTTAATTAAAAACCGCATTATATAAATATGGGTATACAAACAGTTGAAATATTAAAATATGTTTATTAAAGCAAAATAGAAATTTCGGACAACTAAACTGAAAGTAAGTGGTTTTACGTTTCTGAAAAACGAAATAAATACCAGTAGTCAGAAAATGTAGAAAGCATACCGCGATTGAAAGGACAATTTATAAAGTCTATGTAAATATGCGGCATAAACCACCACTTACTTATAAACCTATGTTCATTCGAATGAAGAAATTAATATACCTTTTTTCTTCTATACTTCATCATGTTTGCACTGGGAAATATTGTGCACAGTGCCAACATGATGAATGTCGTGATCTTATTCCTTTCCTTCAATATAAAGAAAAGCTCTCACGGATAAGTGCTTTCAAACACCCAAATCATTTTATTTCAAATATATATCTCTATAGAACCATCCATTTCATCCATTCAGGTGCACAAAGAACAATTTGTGGGGGGAAAATAGTATCTTCTATACAAAGCGACTCGTAACTGGGTAATAGCATTCAAACTCTTGAATGGTATGCTTGGCTTTTCCAGAGCTTCTGCCATATTATTTCCAGCAATGGCTTTAAAGGAATTTTTATCTAATATAATAAATTAATATCGGGTTCTTCGGGGAGTTTAGGCTTCCGACAGATTATATTAGGGATGTTTAATTGCTATGATTAACAATTGAATCATTTTCTAAAAGGTAGTGCTTTCTCAAATATTTGGGTCTATTCACATTGGTTTAATTGTGTCTTTTATGTGTAAGTGTAAATATTGAGAAAGAAAAAGGGTATTTTTGGGAGTTAATGCTTTTTTACAACCATACAGGCAATATTTCTTTTCAAGTATATACTATATGCTGTATATGGAGACAATGCTATATATGAGCGAAACAAAGTACAAATGATTTGTGAAATTCAGACGGAGGAAGAAGATTCCACTTTTAAGACCGGAAACGATCCTGTAGGCCATCCGAGGTTGATGACGACCAAATTAAGTCACTTCTACTGGTAGTCGCCTTGATGTTTGGGTAACTCGCAAATTAAGAGAAAACTTTAAATGGACCATATTTCCACGTGCCCAAACATAGCGAGAACAATTCATTTTTCAGACGGTTGATAACGGTCGGTGAGAAATGGATCGTCTTGGAGTCATTGAGTTATTCGAGTGAACCGCCATCAATCACCCCAGAGGTTGAAATCAGTTCCCAGAAAGTTATGCTCTGTTGCTAGTGGGATTGAAAGGGCATTGTCTACTAGGAGTTGCTGCTGCCAAACCAAACAATTAACTCGGCTAAATACAGTAGCCAACTCGAAAATTTAGAGCAAGCCATTGACTTGAAGCGTCCAAAATTGGGCAATCATAAGGGAGTGGTAGAATAATGCTAGATCCTATGTGTGTTTTGTCACTCGGCAAAAGAAGTTGGAGATTCCTCCATATTGTTCTGACTTGGCACTTTCGGACTACCATCTGTTCTGCTTGCAAAATTCGCTAAAGAGAGAAAATTTTAATTCTCTGGGGGACTGCAGACAGCACCTTGAGCAACTTTTTAGAGATAAGGGAGACAGGGAAGGGGTAATTGAGAATACTAACCTCTTTTTCAACAGAACTTCTCGTAAGCGTTATATCCTACAGATGCAAGAAATATACAGCTTAGCAACTCTCCTGGTGTAATCGGTGTAGAAAACAAACAATGAAATTTAAGAAAATTTTGTTTTCACTTTTATTTTTTTAACAATCAAATAGCGGCAAAATGTTTTTCTTCTTCCTCTAGAGTGTCTTAACCAAAGCACATGCTTCCCAATTCGTGACCTCACTAGTGCTCACTGTAGTCACCGTTCCCAATTAACCTACATGATCCTACACAGTTTAATGTAAAGTTTTTTTACCTATCACAAGCATAATTAGGCCCCGTTTTGAAGTTAGATGAGAGCTATTTTGAACTGTGACCAGATGACAAAAACAACACTTGAGCTACACCAACAAAAGAATGTTTCACCAACGACGGCAGATACAACGTGCCCACATACACGGCGAATATTCGATGGAATCGAGCCCTGAACCACTTATCACATGCTTTCCCGTTTACATCTAATCCACCTTTTTCTTTTTCTAGGGAAAAAAAGATCCTAAAAAATTATATTTTGTCTTGAAATGCAGCATATTACTAGTGAAAAATGTATTAAAGCCTTTACAGCTCAAAATAAACCTAAAATTGATTTAATAATGAAAAATATCGTAAAAGTAGAATAATTTGCACAGGACGAAACGTAAAAAAAGCATCAAAATCAGGGATTATTTTTTCATTATCCTATTTTTCATTTAAGAATTCTCATAGGAAATTCATATATAAATAAATATAAAATAATCCTAGATCACGATTTTTACTTTTTAATATATTCTAGAATGTTTATTGAATATTACCAGCAGATTCGTTTATATTACACTACCAATATATCTTGCATGACTTTAAAATCATTCAAAAATATACTACATAAGTTTTAATACTTAAAATTCTACCATTACATTCAGATAGCAGTGTTTTAATTCGTTTTATTACAGAAAAATAGAATTCTAGTCTATTTTAGTAGTCAGAAATATTTTGGCGAAAAAAGTAATTACTGAAATTTATTCCTACCTTTAATATGAAATTTCTCAGATATTACACACTGTATTATAAGAGTTCATCGTAAACATCAAAAACTAAGAGGTCGTTCGTTAAACCCAAGAATAGATTTATCAAAGAACCAAACGTAAATCTGCCTTTTTCACTTCTAAATTAAGTTTCTCCCACGCTAAAGTCTAGACGATTCGAAACTCTCGTTGTGTCAAAAACTCTCAACAAAATTTACAACAGAATTTTATTCACATGATTCAGCTTAAACTTTCAATAATTGAAAATTTAAACTTGTCGAATTCGTTCCATTAAGCGTAAAAAAATGTTTCATCATAACAAAAAAATATGTATAGTTGAGTTAGTTCAGATTGTTCAATGAGGAGAATTCTATTTTTAGAATAGGTTAATAAATTCCATGAAAGCCATATTTTAATTTGAAATCACTATTGATATCTTTTAAAATAAAACTGAAACAAAGAAAAATAAAAATAGAACACTTTCCATCGCCTTTTCCGAACGTACAAAAAGCTTCTCAATTCACAAACGTCAAACTTTCCATTCAAGTCTAAATTTTCAAATAATCTTCAATAAATGTTAATAAATCTTCCAATGATATACTAACTTAAAAACTAAAAAAGTACATTTTGGCTCAATTTGAAATTTGCTCCAAGCAAAATATTAATTAATAATCTTTTAGTTCTAATCAAGAGTTTTGCAGCTCATGTTAGTTAAATTATTAAATCCACAGCACACTGTAGTCACAGTTTTAAATAAATTAAACTAACAAAAGTATGTAAAAAATGAAAAAAGATCAAACGAACCGCAATTTAACTCTAAAATTGAAGTTTCCGTACTTTACATTTTTCAGTTCTGTTTTTAAGGATTTTTTTAACGTTTAAAATGCTCAAAAAATTGGAAAAAAATTAATCCCGGAAATGAAAATCTTAGTCAAATTTTAGGAAATGTTTAATGGAATTTTTGTCAAATCTCTAACACTGATATCTCTTTATTTTATTTCTTTCACTAGTGATAACTAAGATATGTAATTTCTCTTGTTCCACCCATTTCATTTAAGCCTTTCTAAGTCCGTGGAAAGTTTTCCCTACCATCAAATTCATATTTGTTACGGCACCAAACATTTCTCACCATAAAAAGGCGTTAAAAATCAAATTAATTTGATCTAAAGAGCTCAATGAATTTCTTTTCTTAAACCAATCTCAATCCCAAAAATATTTTAATACACCATGACTAGTAAAAAATGACGCTTTAAAGGGTTCGATTTACCGAAAGCAATCTATTCTCAAATGTTTCTTATTCAAAAAAACGAGACGTGTGTCACCTATGAGAACTAATCCGATTCGCCAGTGTTTTGACAAACAATTATCGCCCATTGTTGGCGCGAGTTGTTTGGCGTGAGAAGAAGTAAAGGACTCACCAAGCGAGCCAATATGAGGTGGGCCGGATACAAACAACACATTGTGCGCAAGGAGGTAATCCATTCTACTCGGCAGCATCCGAACGGAGCGATGGCACAAAATATGCTGTCCCATGCTCTTTGCCAACTCCGACGGGTGGGAGGATGGAGATGCACGTGGGATGCGGTGCAAATCCGTCTCTCTGGAGCGAAACACGTGTGGCGCGTATGCTGCTTCCTGCCGAGGTGAAACACAAACGTTTTCGCAGATTTCTTCAACAGAGGCGGGTTTCTCTTCCGATTAACCCTCCACAACACGCAGCCATTTTCGGAACATTAACATACAGTAGACTCTCGATTAACCGGGATGGTCGGGAAATGCTTCGTCCCGGATAAGCGAATATCCCGGATAATCCAATTAACGCAAATTTTGATGAAAAATTTTGGAAAAATGATAGAAATACAATAATACATTAATAGTTTAATTAATACAAAAGAAAAAGAATTAACAAGAAATTTTAATGTTATTTAGATTTACAATTCGTACAATTAAAAAGAACAACAGAGATGTCGTTTACCCCACTGTTTTGTAAAGAATGAAATGATAGGAGTCTGTTTTTGTTTTTCATTTACTCTTCGACGAATTATACTACGCAAATTTCTCAATATCATTTTTTCTGCAGGTGTGATTTCATCTTCTTGCTCCAAGTAATTAAGCAACGCCTCAGTGTGTACTAATGTGTCACCGTGACTTAATTTTTGATGAGTTACAAGATTTTGCTAATCACTTTCAGGACATTCTTCGAAATTCCTTGTTTCTTTTGAACCACAAGTTACACGGGACACAATATCATCGTCACTTAAAACTTTGCAACATTAAAATGTCAAATCTTCGTTAATACATTGTTCCACTGCTTCTTCATTCACATTTTCAGAGCAGTCTAGCTGGAGTCTGGCTGGACTCAAGGTCGGCTGGACGAGTCCAATACAATAGGAAAGGTTGAGAAGAATGCGGTCTTCCCGCACATTCCAACGACCGCAATCTGCGCTTTCTTTTGGAGGGGGGTCGTCCCGGATAATCCGATCCCGGTTAATAGAGAGTCTACTGTATTTTGAACAGAAACAATTGCTCCTTATTTTATTGGCTGTCCTAACATTAAAAAGTTGCCCTTTAACAGCTTAATACTTTTCCGTGAAAATGAGTTGTATTTCAGATACAAATGTGATTTTGCGAATGGGAGTTATCACCTTTTTTACCAAATGAGGGAACACTCGTAAGATCTCTCAGCACTCGCATTCGTACTTTGTTATACACATCGAGTAAAATGAATTTGCAACGCTAGCACGTGCGCGGAGGAAATCTGACCCACCCTACCCTTCCATCAAAAAACACCCCTTCATTCCTGTATCTTCCGCTCTATCCATATAGACCAACCATGAAGGTATCAAATGCAGCTTTTGAGAAATTCCTAGAATTTTTTACCAGAAGATAAACGGTGAGGTCCAAAAGACCCCATACATGTATTTGCGGGTTAAGGAACAAAACTGTGACCAATCGAACTGATTTAGAGTTCCCATAAAGCGCAATGGTTAGAGAAATTTCAATTTTTGCTGAGTATTGATGCTAATGATCAGTCTTTTTTATCCCTATATGTAGGGATTCTCCGACTGTACTGATTGTCAAAATACAGTTATCACTTATTTTTGCACGAAACGTTCTTCAGGATTATCTGATCCTACTAATTTTCAAATTCTGTTTGTTATTTTATCTTCTGTGGGTTATATGGGAGTATTTTGTTTCCCAAATCCTTCAGAAAACATCCATACTTAAAACTGAACACGAATATTTCATACTTTTTTTTCGAATTTTTACACATGTAAGTCCCTTTCAAAGGAAAGATTTTTCACCATCCAAATTATGTACGAAAGAAATGCTTGTGGTCTCAAAGTGGCTAAAATAAAAAAAGTGGCGTCGGCAGGTCGATTGTAAAAAACTGTTTCGGCTAACCAACAGACTTCGTTTCAGAAAACCGAAGCTCAATTGCAATAAAAAAAAAAAAAACAGTGGAGTCTCCCTATAACGAAATCGCTTGGTTCCAATTGAAAAATTCGTTATAGAGAAAATTTCGTTATACGGAGATTAGAGATTTTTGCTGTTATTTAAGTAAATGTTCCAAACTTTTCAAAAAGTGCGATAAGTTCAAATGTATTTAATTATGATTTTCAATTAAAAATGAAGTAATATATATTATAAATTTGTTAAAATTATAGTAATTTTTATTGTATAAATAAAATGCTCAGAAGTTAAGACAATTCACCAATTTAGCGAATAATATGTACTTACGTTTATTTTACTTGAAAAATTCCGTTATTTTAGATTGCTTTGCATTTCGTGATATTAAATTTTCAGAAAAATTTTTACTTTTTAAGAGTGAGTGGTTCCAGAAACAGGCACGTGTGAGCGAATTGGTTGCACAGAAATTATCAATTTTCTTCAAAAATGACAAAAATCTAAAAGATAAACCTCTGAAAAAATTCGTTATAGGGAGACAATCACTTCGTTATATGGAGAATATTTTGAATGTTATTTAACATTCTGATTAAAAATTTCGTTATAGGGAGAAATTCGCTGTAGAGAGACTTCGTTGTAGGGAGACTCTACTGTAATTAGTTCCAAAAGTGCCCACCAGCAAGGGCGGATTAAGCTTGTTGGGGGCCCCTGGCGCAGCATTTCTTGGGGGCCCTCCAGAAGGATTACACATATGTGCTTTTAATTTTATCTTGCTAGTTAAGTTTTTAAATAATATAGTTTTGCATATTTTTAATGGTGATAACTACATTTTTATTAATAATATTTAAATTTTATAATTGCTAAGTTATGTACCTTTTTAATCAGTGTATTTAATCTATGAATTACATCTTAATTAATGGCAATTAAGATGTTTGATTTGGCATAAGAATATCATAACTTAAGTATTATCAAAATAAACTCAGAATCCATCGAGTAAATGAAAATACAGAAAACTTTTTCTTAGCAAAATTGATTTTCTGTTTTCCTTCTGCGCATAACACAGTGCTATTGTTTCCTCATAACATTAGTGAGGCATAAAGTTCTAAAAAGAATTATTTTATTGCTAAACTAGCTGTATGGCCCGGCGTTGCACGGGCTAAATCGAATAATACCTGAGGTCACGTGACTCATGCCTAAAGTGTGTTATAATATTGTTGAAGTGTATTGTATTAGTGTTTTCACCTCCTGCTTCAGCTGGGTGTAGATGAGAGATCCTGTGATAAATTTGGCCATGAATTCTGAAGCAATACGCCCCTCTCCCTAGACGGTGCAATCTGTGCATCCATTGAAGCACTGGTACGACCTTATGTTATTTTTGAAATGCACTGATAATTCATCGGAGCCATTCATCAATCCTTTCATTTCCACTGGATAAACTGAAGCCTGCTCAATTATATTTCTATTATGACAACAATGAGTGTAAATTCCTCTGGTATTCTTTTCATCCCGGAAATACAACCCTCCGCATTTCAGACAGAGATTGTCCATTTCTCCACAGTTGTGTTCTTCAGTTCAGAATAGTTCTAGCTGCATAAAAAGTTTGTATCTGATGGTGATTTTGTCCTTCAATAACATTTAGACGGCGTTCTCTTGCATGTTGTAGCATGGCTGACAATCGGCTATTTCTTTGTTCGTGTGTTCCTTCGGCTCTTCTCTCCTGGCCAAGTTGTGCCATTATCGCCAATCGGCTATTTCTTTGTTTTTCTGTTTCTTCGGCTCTTCTCTCCTGGCCACGTTGTGCCATTACTGCCAATCGTCTATTTCTTTGTTCTTCTGTTTCCTCGGCTCTTCTCTCCTGCCCACGTTGTGCCATGTCTGACAATCGGCTATTTATTTGTTCTTCTGTTTCTTCCGCTCTTCTGTCCTGCCCACGTTGTGCCATAGTTGACAATCGGCGGCTTCTTTCTTCTTCAGTTTCAACAACTCTCCTTTCACGTTTTCTAATTGCCTCCCGTCTACTGGCAACATCCCCTGTAATTCCTCTTTTTCTTTTAGGCATCGGAAAAAGCGAGAATTGAACAAAGCAAAAATAGTAACTTCCAAATATCAGCTTAAAATAGAAGCTTCTACAAATATTTAAACTCGATCAAATCAATGAATAATGATTAAAATCACTAACATAACTAATCTTTATCTTTCGGCACATAACTTTACAGAAATAATACACCCCTTTTAATTTCGTTAAAATGCTTTAACGAAAGCTTTAACGTTTTTTGTTGGACGTTATTTCACGGGATTAAAAAAGAATTAGTACACTTTCAACACTACATTTTTTTATTTCTGTCAGCGTCACTTTTTTATTGTTGTTGTAACAATGTTCTTTAAAGTAAACGACTTCAACAATAAAATAAATTTTGAATTGCGCTGTAACAATGAAAAGTATTGTTATAAAGTATCCGAAACAATGAAAAGCATTGTTGTCAATTAGTTTTTAATTAATATCTTTTTCACTAATTAAAATTTCGGAATTTAAATGGCCGAAACGGCTTCCCTGGATTATTCCCCATCTTTTGGTACTTTCCGCGCGCTTCTCCGTTCGGCGGTTCGTGAGAAGATAGAAGGACATACATACATACATACGTTTGTTTACCTTCGAATTTTAATAGAGTAGATACTGAAATATTATAAAGTGGTAATGCAAAAGAATTTGATATTTAATGTTAAGTATTCAAATCAACATATAATTCATTTAAGAACCAAATAACCTCGTGAAGAACCAATTTGTTATAAACCGTTTTCTCTGAACATTTTATAATTTTTTAAAATTTCTTGTGGCATAAATTTATGTACGAAAGAAAAATGTTCCAAACTATTTTTCCCCCAACACACTTTAAAACTGAAGATTAATACCGAATCGGACTCATTATGACACTTTTTCAGAATATTTTACTATACAACAATTATATAAAACCAGATTAGGTTTATAATCATTTATGTTAAGTTGAAAACTTAAAAAGTATCGGAGAACAGTTCGAATAGAACATGAGCTTGATTTTTAAAAAACGCGCGAATTATGAAATACGAACACATAAATTCAATAACAATATAACTTCAATTTTTATGCATTAATTAGAACATCAACATGAAGCTTTAATAATTGATACGAATTAAAATTATACATTAATTCTAAACAGCAAAATTACATTTTAAATTTTTGAAATGCTCCATTTTTGTTGAATATCTTATACAGCGACAAAGTTGCTCCATGTATAGAAGTGTCATACTATTTACATACTATTGCTGAATTTCAAGGCGTTGATCTCTTACAATAGTTTCTAACTCTTTTTCCAAGACAGAAAATGATAATTTTTAAAAAATTTTAGTTTAAAAAATGAAAACACAAGGAATTAAGAAATATATTGACATCATAACATCAATTTCATTGATATGATCCGGTGTGAAACCGACAATTACTGCTATAGAAACGTGTTCCGAGTTCTCATTTTATGTGAATATTTTATTCTCATTGTATCTGTAAAAATCCGGTAAAACTGTATACAAATAAAAATTATTTAATTTATCGCATATGATGACTAATTTCGTTAATATAAAATTTATAATTAATAATTTTTCAATAGGTTTAATTCCTCTCGGGGATTTGATTAAAATCTGATAATGTTTTGAAAAACTTTTTCGTCACCAATTATACCGCCATTCCCTACAATCTTGTGTTCCTTAAGAAAACGAAAACACACATAAAAGTCGAATTATATTTGCATAGAAATTGCTAACTATTAAAAATTTATTCGTTTATCTCGTTATGCACAATCATGTAGATGAAAAACAGACCTAGTACATGGGCACCTTCTGAATTTCTGTCACGATAAATACCATAATGTAAAATTTGCAGTGGAAATTGTAATTTCTGTAATTCGTTCGGATAATTGACTTGGTCAACTGTCTGTACAGCGCCATATTGCAGATGGTGGATAAAATTGGATTTTTATTTATTTATTTATTTTTCATAAATCGAAACTCTATGGTCAAAATACTATGCAGACCAAATTTGGATACATTTGGCAAAACAGATTTGTTTATAATCCAAACATATCAAGGTATTTGATGGCCACCTTGTAGTTTAAGACCACGATAGTATACTCGGTGAAAATTAAATCTGAACATTCCAAACTTTTCGGAATGTGTTAGATTTAATTTATTTATTAAATTAATCCCTCGTATTTTCCACACCATACCAGCATTAGGACTGTGGCGGCCTCTCGAACCTCTTACCTTTGCCATTGCATTTCACCTCTCACCTTGTCATGAGGCAACAGGTGGGGAAGCTTCATTCTTTTATGCAAGACGCAAAGAAGATTCAGTTGTTATGCGTGCGCACTATTGGTCAACGTATTTATACGAGTGCCTTTGTCAGTTCCAGAGCAGCAACACAGTATAGCCAACTCACTTCAGAGAAGTATGACTCTTCTTGACTGGGTCTACAGCAAACGGTGTGAGTCATCTCGCCTAAGCGGAGCATGAGCCTTCCCGACTACTTTGGATTTCGTCTTCGGCAATGGATGCAGCTTATTCCAGTATGTTGATCTTCAGCTACACAGTAATCCAGATGTACCTGTAGTCCCTTCGCTCCTCCCTGAAAGTGTGTTTCGTCTCACCAAGTGTCCTTGTGTTTACATGGTAACTTTCGGTACAAAGATGTATTGTACTAATTCTTGTTCTACCGATATTTTTTATTTAAATGTTTTAATACTCTAATTGACGAGTTCTTTTTGCACAATATACTTTGTTAAACTATGAAATAAATGTTTATTGTAGAATTTATTGTAAAATATTTTGCCTGGGGTATCATTTGCAAGTAACTGATATGAGTCAGGATGAGGCTGGGCATAATTTGAGGCATCTTCCTAGCCCCTTCAGGACATAAGGCCGCACGGATCTAACGCTTACCAGTCCCATGTCTTGTATGAATTTTATGCATGTCAAAAATCTTCAAAAATCAACTAAAACAGCTAGAAAAGAACTTCATTAAAAAGAGAAAAAAATAGTTTGAAATATATGTAAAATTTTGGTCTACAAGAAACAGGATATAAAAAGGTAACAAAATGCAATTATATAATTTATGATTGGAGGTATAAACGATTTACAATAAAAATAGCGTTTCTTTTATTTAATTCCACGATGAAAAAGTTAAAGTTAGTCTTCGAAACTTAATTCAAATACATACTTATTCTAGGATCACTTGAAGAAAATTATCGGAGATCCATTTGTAAAATCTAAGAATATTTTTTGTGTAACGTCTATGCAAGTTATTTTACTGATGTGCTTACACTATACATTTCCTTTTGTACTTCCATTAACATAAGTTTAACGACAAGTCTGAATAAGAATCATTTATCGTCTCAAAGTCCCTTTTCTACTCTTAGATAAGTTAAAGTCACAGTAATGTAATAGCGACTTTCTGGGAAAAAAAATGTGTGACATATTGCAGTGTCATGCAAACTAAACATATACTAATCTAGTAATATATATGGTTTTTATTTTAATTCATTAAAGGCAGAAAAAGTAATTTTCTGTGCAGTGGAAGTAAGTAAACTTGACAACTTTCATGAGAGTTCATTCAAATTTATGAGAAATATTCTTATATTATGCTTAGTAGGTGCAAAAGAGTTCAACAACAAACCAAAAAAACTTTCTCGTATACTAAACAATATGGCGTGTTCGGGGTTTCGTAGTGTAGTAAAGAAAATATTTTGGTTGTCTTCTTTTTGACCGACTAAGTCTAAAATTTGATACAGACTTAGAATTTTGGTAATAAGACCATATACTAATTTCATTTATCTCAGTAGTTTCATTTTGGAGTTCACATACACACGGATATAAAGACGGAATGATAAAGCCATATGCCAAATTTCATCCTTCTGAGTTTTTGAGTTATCATATTCATAAGAACATGGACAGATAGACAGAATTCCCGTGTACGGATTTTTATAGAAATCTACAATTTCGGTGCATAAGACCACATACTTAATTTCAATCGTCGAGCTCGTTCCGCTTTTCACTTGTCGTGTTCAAAGACAGACAGACAATTCCAAAATTTTTCTTTTGGACTCAGTGAGGTCGAAATCTCAAGATCGAATTTGTTGACGATTACATTTTGACGAGAAAACAACCTTCATTTAGAATGATGCACTCGGATAAGGAAAAAGAAGAACGAATCGAAGCCTTGAGTTGTCCTGTGTTTTCTATGCAATAGATATTCCATTCTTATTCACGCACAAAGAAACAAATATCGATGGAGTTGAAATTGATGATGCAAGTGAATTGTTCAAAGTGAAAAGTCAAATAAAATTGTCACTTTGATTGTTCAAGAAAGCAAAGAGGTGGCAACACATCGATAAACAAGACGGCAGATGACGCTTACCAGTGATATGGAAACAAAAGCACTGGCAGTCAATACTTCGTTCTCCTCAGCTGCCCCACTTCATTTATAAGGCCAGGTGCTATTTTTACTTCAAGAGGTAGAGATGTCTATTTTCACTCCAAAAGTAAGAGACTGCTTCATTGAATATTCAAAAGAATAGAAGATTTTCTTGCGCTCGGAAGTTTATAAATATGCATGATTTCGGAAAAATGTATGGAACAAATGATGCAGAAGATAGTATTACTCAGTGATCGCTAAAAGGGGACACTCTACCGGCGGTGTTCTGAATAATTGGACATAGCGTGCTGACAGAACTATATTATAAACAAAACGCAATCATCATTATTCTCTATCCTGCTTTTGCTACTTGAAATAAAAGGACCTGGAGGGAAATGGTGTAAACAATGTTGAATCCCCAACGAAAGAAAGAAAAGTATCGCGATGGAAAGCAATATGTCTTCATTAATAGTAAATGTTTCAAGACCTTCTAATACTTTTGCAGTTTTGAATGGAAATCTGCTTTCACCAACCCTTTTTAGTATTGATTTAATATCACATCAGGGAATTAACCAGTTAAAGACAGTAAATCTTTGGTCTAGAAACCTCTGTAAGCATATCCTGTATTAGCTTATGTTACCAATATATCCTAATACTATTTTTAAGCATAATTCTTTACCACGACCGTTGAAAATACGGTTTTCATGTCAACAATTTTTGAGTATTCTTTTACTTTTTGGTATTTCAAACCCAATTTAATGTTTTACTTGGCATAACTTCATTAACCGGTTGACCAATCTATAAAGCATATTCTGTGTTACATATTCAGTTTGCTACATTTCAATATTGATATTAATGGATTGTCTTTCGAAATGATATGAAAAATGACATATTCAATAAGTTCTGATCGTCGAACTATATGGCGACTGCCCTTTGTTAGATCTGAAATAGCAGGTTTTGAACTCAAAATATAGCCTCAATATTTGCACTGACTGTTGTTTATAATCACATTTAAATAACATTGCGAGCAAAACCCGAATAAATACTGGTATTAAGAGCCCGGATTCTGCTTATTCATATGCGAAATTGTCTAATAAGAGTTATAGACCCATCTACCAACAATTCAAAAGACTCAAGCAAAGACCAGTACGTTCCCGGAAAACATCTTAATAGAAATACACGAGGAAGATCCAATAATATACCGAACAACCATCTCAACCACAGAACAATAATTCCTCCGAGGCACATATATGGCTTACAAATTTTCTAAATGATCCAATTAAGGGATTACTGGGGTTCCATGTATCGCACCTTTCTTTCGATCCATGCAACTGAGCAAAAACTTAGTTATTGTTTTCATAAAGTAATAATAAACAGCAGTGATACTCCTTATTGCAAAGGGTAATTTTTCGAAATGACCCGGCAATAATACTAGGCAATTCAAATAAGTAAATAGAAATAAAGCATTAACCTCGATTAAATTTTCGGAAACAATATCTGTTGCTTCTTTACCATTTTAAGAAGAACAATAGAATTACCTATAGCTTCATTAAATAGTATTTTGAACAATGGGAAAAGAGATATTTCATTTTCAAATTGTTTCATATCTACATATATTCCATTTTTCGCTCGTTTTAAGGAATGACGATGTCTCTAAATATCAAGATGTCTATGATTCAACCATGTTACTCAAAATTCCTGAAAAATTTTGACTCCGACCTATTGAGAAACGAATGAAGTTTCATGAAAATCAGCATAAAAATTTCAAATATAATTTGGATAACAAAACACTTAATAGCCGAGACAAAACATTTTCAACAATAAAATAACATCAAGCAGACAGAAACATACGTTCGTAGTCTAAATAAGAACATGCATACAAACAGGGAACGCAAACACGTCATCTTTTCCAAGAGTATGCATTTTTAACAGGAAAGAGCCCTTGCCAGTCGACTATTTTTAAGACGGCAGAACTGAAACTTGTACGTTTTAACTGCTTACAATGATGGTTTTCGATAAAATTCACAGTTTAAAGCAAAGCTCTTCAGTAAATTATCTCTCTATTAAAACCTCCTTCGAAATATTGATACATTTACATATATGGGAATAGTTTCCGATTCCAAATTAAGCTAACTGGCAATGCTATTAAAAGAATGACAGTTCTCAAGCGGTTCGCCGGATGTCTTGGGAAGTTATCTACGCTCTACATTGCGTAGAAGTAATTTATCTTTCCAAAGTTTATTTATTTTTGTCAGCCGATCTCCATTTAGCAGTAAAACAAAATTATTCGACACAGAATTCAATTAACTGACACCTTTCAATGCAATGCTCATTACTGAAAATAAGTCCAAGAGAGGATTTTTGCAGATAAAAAGATCACATTTTTTATTTATCTAAATAGCAAACGCAAAGCATTAGAAACAAAGCATGTGAAACTCAACGTGGCATTAAACAAGCTTATGAGGACCACAAAAAAAGAAAATAATTCCAATTTTTGTTGAAACATAAAAAAACAAGTACATTGATAAAATGAGTATTTTCTTTCAGACATAGACATTTCTTTTGTATTATCATATGTTTGCAACAATTGCTTTCAAGACTTAAGAAAGATGAATTTCCTTAACTCTGTATCGTACATGTCATTTTCTATAATAATTGTACATAACTGCTCGAAATCTTTAACGAAAACTTTTATTACAAATTGTTATTAATGGTATTAGCTGAGCCACAAACTCATTCACTGAGGGCAGCATTTTGCCCGTGATTCGTTTGAGTTACACAGTCCGATTAGTTCATCCGATTTGGCTTAAATCTATAAGCATCCATACTTGGAGCAAAAATGATTTTCCACCTAAGTACTTATTACAGCGATTATTTAAATTACATACTCTTGAGTCACAGTTCCTCAGGAACCACATGGATAGATTAGTTTCGTTATTTGACTCACCGAAAGCAGAGTGTATATTCTACTATATTTTTACAATTTATTTTTCAGTCGGCCAATTTAATAAGCTTTTGATGGTGAAGTGTCTGCTTTCAGAATGTTTTGAACAATTTGAAATTACATAACTATTTACTCAGTAAAGTCACGTGTAAGTTAAATAATCCAAAAAAAAATCCCTCACAATATAAGAGACTGAAATATCATTAACTTTCACTTCAGATGTAGGGGTAACTAGGGATACTTGACCCTACTTTTACTTTTTCTTATATTTCTCGAATGTTTGCATTGTTATCATGATAAAAAGATTTGTTTTTTAGAAGGATAAATGTACTTATGCTAAACTGATATCTCATTTAATCCTAAGTTAAATAGATTTCATGAAATCGCCTAGGGTCAAGTTTTCCTAATCTTAGGGATACTTGACCCTACATGCAAAACGTACTTAAATTCTTTTGATAATTTGTATGTTCGCGAAATTCAGATATTAGGTTATAACTACTGAATTGAAAACGTTTTTATTATCAAATAATATTAATGAAACTAATATTAAAAATTAAATAAAATTATTACTACAAAACGCAGTTGTTATTAATATAATCTAGTTAATAAATTAAATTCGTTAAGTCATTACATTAAAGCTAGTTATTAAATTAAATTAGTTCAAAATTTAATAAACAAATAAAATATTGATTTAATTAAATGAAAAAAAATACAGCAATAGAATTGGAAATCTAGTGTTGAAGAATTGCGGGTTTCGAAAAATTAAAAACAGAATAGCATCAAAATGCAAAAACATCTAAAAAAATGTTATACAAAACAAGAAATTGAGAAGCTTAATAGACTTACTCGGTTCTTCTAATATTTAAAAAAAATAAAAGAAAAAGAATAAAAATATATTTTATGAGAAAATTCATATCATGAAAGAAAAACTCAACAAAAATGGCGAAACGTTAAATGAAACCAAACGATGACAAATAGTTCGAGCAAAATATTTTTATTAAAATAATAAATAAATAAATAAATAAATCTTTCTTTCTCAGGCGAGGAAAAAATAGATTAATGAAATTGCAATTCTTTTTAAAATTTTTACTAAAATAATTATTTGCATTATTTTAAATTATCATATTAAAAATAAATTTTATTCATTAAATAATTTCAAACAAACAATTTTTAAATAATTATTCTCTACTAGGGGGCTCTGCCCTCTGCTCGCTAAAGCTCGCCAACCCCCAGGCGGATTGCGTTGCAATCCTCCCTGATTACACACCTGAATACCTGATTATTTATATCAATAGAAGCATCATTAGTTACAGCGAGAATAGCTCGACATTTTATCTCCTCGGGCATAATTGTGCTTAAATTCAGATCACCATATAATTGTTTTACAGGATTTTGTTCCGTAGGTTAACATATATCTGGCAGCATTACATTATCACCGCTCTTTCCTTCACCAATCTCCAACAGCCGATTTTAAAATTTTCTCTCGGTTTCTAGAGCTCTCTCTCTCTCTCATGTTTATTATTAAATTTAGTTTAATAAATTTAGACCAAAGATTATGCTTTTTCAAACAACTGGGTACAGTCAATGATCTTGAACCTTTCAAAACAACTGGTAAAACTTGCCTGAAGTCACCACCAAGCAAAATGACTTTACCACCAAATGGCAAAGAACAATTAGTAAGATCTTGCAGAAATCTGTCAACCGCAATAAAGGCATGGACATACGTCATGGGGGCTTCATCACATATTAACTTAGCTTCTTGTGTGTTTGTCTTCACATTGAAAGTTGAAGTTGCGTTCAAAACGATAGGTATCTTAAAAACTGAATGAGCAGTCCTCCCACCATAAGCAGAGTTGTAGCAATGCCTGTTGAAGTTACAGGAGTTACGTGATGTCCTTTGCCTCTTATTGTGTGCAACAAAGTATTATAAAGGAAGGTTTTTCCTGATCCTGCAGGGCCATCTAGAAAGAATAGTCGTGATGTATCTTCCTTGTTATCATATATGGCTTTTAATATGATATCAAAAACTAATTGTTAATTAAGTTTTATTAAAAGGTATTTTATTGAGGTTTAAATTTATTTAAACTTCATTAAGTTTTGGGGCATTAATTTGCCCCTTTTGTTGTTCTTCTAATATGTCAAAAGATGATAAATTTGAAAGGGCATCTGGAAGATAAACAGTAGATAATTTCAGTTTTTTAAGATTTAAATTATAATGTTTAAGAAACTCTTCAATTTTTGCAAGTGCATATTGAGGTCCACTTTCTTCAGAATATTGCCGAACAAAATCCTTCCTAAGAGCATCTTTGTATCGAAACCACAGTTCTGGAATATCATTGACTTCCCCGAAACCACAAATCGTAGCAAGCAATAATCGTAACTGAAATGGTGCTCGAGTTTGCATTGCTTCATTTAATGTCTCGTACCAATGTTGATCTCCCTCAAGTAATCCTTGCATTTTACATGCCTGATGAAAAGTATTGCACAAAATTCCATCAACAGTTTTTAAATCATCAAAATTTACAGCCCCCAATTTTCTTAAAAGCAATAAGAGTAAATAATACCTTTCAGAATCTCGGATGATAACCACAGGCATTCTTCCAATAACCTGTTCACCTCCTCGTTACCGCTTTTGCCATTTTATTGAACTTTTATTAAAAGTATAATAATGAGGAATATCTATATATAAATAATTAATGAGAATCTTGATCATTTTTGTTCAGCTCAAACCATGCAGTAAGTGTTGTTTGTCTTGTAGCAGCCCTTGCATCAGCTTCCTCTTCTTGTCCATCTTGATAAACAGAAGAGGAAATGAACAGCTACTTGTACGACAGTGTGAGACTTTTCCGATAATTCATTCAAGCGCCACATAGCTTCTGGTGCACTAACACACCTCCCATCTAAAAATGACAAAATCTCAACATGATCTAGGGTGTTTTCATTTTCAAATCTTATTGATTCTGCATCATGTCCTTTATACATATATTTATATAGATATTTTACCCTTTTTATAGAAGCGCATACTTCTACATTAATGTGAGCATTAAATTTTTTTGAAAGCCAAGGATTATAAGGTATAACCCATCGGTTATCCAAATCATGCCTACCGACTCTTACATATTCTGTACACTTTCTTTGATACATGGGATATCCATTTACGTTCTCTTCTGTCTTTTTTGGATATTGCTTGGTACACATACCTTCTCTCATACACGGCGAGTTTGGATTTAAAGTTCCACATGGACCATGAAACATGCATCTAGTTATGATTTGAAAAAGTGTTGGATCTGCAATGGGATCTGTTAGCTCTGCACTCACATACTTATCAATGTCATCTTTTGTACGAATTTTAGAATAAGAATCTAAAGTTAAAAGAATATGGGCGTGAGGTAAACCTCTTTTTTGAAACTCAGTCACATAAATATATGATATCACGCGACCAAACAGATTTCGTTTTATTATGTCATCAAAAAGTTCATTCAATTTCATTTTAAAAACACGTACAACTATATCTGGTCTATCTTCTGGTCGTTGTGGCCCTTCCAGCACATTTGAAATATCTACCCATGTTAGGTTGCAAGTAAATGTTACAAATAGATCAGGTCGACCAAATTTCCTCACCATTGCCATAGCAACTTTATAATTTTGATGCATATGGAGAGGGCTTCCTTGAAATGTAGAGGGAAGAATAATGAGTCTCCCTATACGGACACCTTGATTCAATGCTCGAGAATTTAATGCATCTAATAATCCCTTGTAATGCTCAATTCTGAGGTTGTTGTTTTTTTATTATTACGCAAATAATTGAGACGTGATCCTTCAGTTTTTACATATGCATCAACAATGTAATGTTGGAACAGTTTTCCACTGTGATGGAGAATACTAAAATCATTTATCACAGCAAGTCGGTAAGCATAAAATTGAAGCTGAGTGACTCGAGTGTATTTTGATGGTCTTCCTTCTTCAGAATGTTTCATATTTATATTCCAATCCAATTCTCCTCATGGAAACAGCAAGGGATAAACCATGGGATCACAACACTGGTTTAAAGGGAAAATATTTTTGCAACTATTATCTACTGGTAAATGCAGATGTCTCGATTGGCCGGCGGTTCTCCATTATATCCTACAAATATCGCTGCAATTTCTGTTTTGGAAGTAGGTTGATTGTATCTACGTAAATCTAAATCCCCATTCTCCATGAAAGCCATTCTGATATTTGTAGCTGGATTTTCTTCAATTATTCGATGCATCTGCAGGTAACATTCTATGAATAGATTAATTGCCCTCAACATAGAATCCAATCTTTCCATAACAGAGGGTAAACATCCTTCATTTCTCTCCATGCGTTTTTCAGTTGCTTTACTGGTATCAAAAATATACAATCGACCATACCCTGGTTTGTTATGATTACTGTATAAAGCAGAAACCATACGGTATATCTGACCATGAATCCTATAACAGTATGGTCCTGTTCCAGGAGGAGGTTTAATTTGAGCTCCCATGGAAGCATAAGCTAAGGCAGAGTTGTATTCTCTTATATGCCTCCGATAGCTTTTTGATTCGAGTGAATCACTGGTCAGAAAATCCTCCAATATTTCCGACGGATTTAATATGTCCGGCAAAAGAATTTTTTATCGTGGCAACATTTAGTATATTTTCCACTTGAATTTACTTCTTTTTCCCAGAAACATGCCATTCAAAAAGAACAGAGTCCTGTCATAGTCCCACAATTATGTTCCTCTAGCCTGGAAACTTCGCTCCGTACACAAAAACGATTGACTCTATTTTGTTCATTCCGATTGGATCGTCTTAGGAATGATTCCTCAAAAGTTTCATTAGACCTACTTTCTCGTTTTCGACGATTTCGATTTATAATCGAAACTGCTCTACTTAAACTCATTTTACAAAAATTTCGTTGTGTCCGATCAAATCAAACTAAAATTGCCTATTCGAAAGTAAACAATCGAAACTTGCGAGCTGTTGCCAAACGACGATTATTAAATTCTACCCGATTTTGCGTCCACATAAGCGTTTTATATAGAGAGATATTTGATTTGATATCATTATTGCTGACAAACTCCACACACCAGAAAACTGACCCCAACCACAAAATATTCTTCGGTCGGTTACGACATCGAAGCTGCAATAGGGTCAAGTATCCTTAACTTTATAGGGGCAAGTTACCCTAACTTTATAGGGTCAAGTCTCCCTAACTTGACTTTTTCTAAATAATCTAAAAACTAAACTACTTAGAATTAAAGTATTGCATAACATTGTATATTAAATTACAGCTAGAAGTATGCTTAAAACTCAGAAATAATATAATTTATCACATCTTCAATAGTAAACTTCCCATCCACTGAGGAATGAAAAACTGAAAATTTACTTTTGGACCCCCAAAACATATTTACCTATACACCATTATGATGGCTTTTCAGATTGGGGTCAAAATCCCCTCAAAATGACCGTGTGACCAAAGGTCAAATAAAAAATGTCACACAAAAATTACCAATTATCTCACAACCGGAGAAAATCGAGTAGGGTCAAGTATCCCTAGTTTACCTACAATGTTTTTATTTTTCGGTCTGTCGCGAAATATTATGGCCATTAAACTAGAGTACACTAATACCAATCACCACACTAATCTATTTTTTTGTAGTAGTGGAGCTCTTTTATCGATAAGCTACAGGTGATCGATTAGAAAATGTTCGGACGTGTACGGAAATACTACAAAATCGCGTTCACATATAATTAGGGATACGGATTTTAGATCATCCAGAACAACTGTGGAAGAAACCCTTTAACTCCATAATGACAGAGACTCACTTGGTTTCTGCAGCTTCGGCTTTGGTGTCTGAATTCTCCCCAGGCAACGCAGTATTGGTTTTATTATGGAAACGGTGGGATTAGTAGGGTTTTCATTGCACGTAGCTGACTTTTGAAACCAATTTAAGCCCGGCTACAAAATGAATTGGTTACTGTTCGATTAGAGCTAACTTGATTTCAAGTTCCCAGTGGTTTCCAGGTATAAGATGTTGACAGTAAAAATGGTTAGGCACGAGGAGTAGGTTTCGAATAAAGTATTATTGCATTAAAGATGCGATGTTTTAAAATAAATCGAAATCTAAAAAAATCAATCCTTATGGAGATAATTGATATGCCACTCAATGTCTTTTTTTTAAAAAAAATACCCTGGTAAGTTTGTTTATTAAATTACGGAACAGTTAATAAGTTGTATATCTAAAAACTGTTGAATAGGACGCTGGCGCTACTCCGTGTCAGCAAAAACCAAAAGAAGAAAACAAAGAATCACGGAAAAAGTAATAAGCTTAGGATTTCCATCATCAAAATCTGCTGAAAGAGCTGCCAAAATGAAACCGAAGGAAGTAAATTCTTTTAAAAGTCGTCATGCGAAAGGAGGAACAACAAAGTTGGGCCAAATAACTCTCGATGCACCTGGTCCAACATCTCAAAAAAAGACAGAGTAGCAGATAGTGTAGAAATTTGTTGAAGTAGACTCGGAAAAAGAGTCCGAGAATAGATGTCTTATTAGCCACTTGCAATTCAATTTTTTGAAACATCAGTTGCGCAAGTACAAAAAAATAAAGGCGTAAATTATTCCATTCCTTTTTGTTTCAAAACTCGAGCATTGCAAGCAGCTTATGAATAGCATTCATTTCATGAGAATTGGTAGATAAAGACCTTTTCATCAGGCCTCTTGGTTGCAATAGATGTTCTTTTTCATTAATTCTCCAATGAAAGCACACTTTTATTAGGGTACAATTTGAATTATTTTCTACTTGTAAGTTTCTAAATTACATTCCTTATTAAAAATATTATGGACACGTGAACTCAATTTTTTCTCAAATTTACTAACCGGTAGGTGGCGCCGCTGGTATGGAAGCAAAATTTAATTAAGTCAATCGATTAACTGATAATTAAGTTCAGAATACATTAAAATGGTGTATTGTGTGATCGAGAATTCGCGAGTGTACAAAATTTTAAAACTCTACAACACCAGGAAGTGAGTGAAAAAATTGCATCTTACAAACAAGAATCAAATGTGTAAAAATAGAAAAATCTTTGTCATAATATTCTTAATAATTATACTTCCGAAACACGTGGTCTGCTCATTAAGGATACCTTTCCAACTTAACAACTTCGTTCTTTCAGATGCAAAATCTTATCAAAGCCAACGAGACTCGACATTTGGAAAAATATTTGAAAAGGACATTATAAGATTCATTTACTTATTCGATACTGGAAATTTCAATTTTTTAATGATGATGAGTCATTATTTTGAGAACTATGATTGTTTACTTAGCAATGATGTTTTTATCGGTTTTGTTTCTAAAGTCACTATATAAATGCATAGTTGATCCACTGTTTATCACAAATGGATTTTTGTTTGTGTTATAAATTTCATTTATTAATGACTTTTATTCCATTTAAAATTAACAACATTAAGAAATTAAACACAGAATAAAAAATAATCTATATCACCGTGTCTGGGTATTTAAGAATGGCAGCATTTTCATTCTTTTGCTCTAAAAGCCCCCCCCCCCACACACACACAATAGATCCATTTGGCTTCAGTCAAAATTTGGATGTCATTCACGACTAAGCGAGGTTAGTTTTCAGTGGTCTGTGTGTGAAGTGAGCATTTTCAATAATCAATCGCAGACATGAACAAAGAGTTCATTAATTTAGATGGTGAGCAGTTTGTATTTATATGAAAAAAAGAAAAGAAAATGGTCGAAAGGATGACTTTCAGCTGGAAAACAATTGACTCCTTTAAATATAGTTTTGAAAACTCTCGCTCGAGGCTGTTGATTGGCGTGATATTTGTCGTTACTAAGTTGCCATGGACCATTGCAGTGGCGAATCCAGGGGAGGGGCTATCAGGCTGCAGCCCCCCAGAGCAAAACCGAAATTCTTGATTGAATTTAAAATCACTACAACTGTTTGATCTTAATTTTCATTTTAAAAGAATTGTAATAAAATCGTGACAACATTTCTTTTTGACTTGACAGGCTCGAAAAGTTTCCTACTTTTCTAGTCATTCCACTTGCACTTGTAGCGTTGGCGGGTCGAAAACATTTTTTGGCTAGCTATTTCATTGTATTTTTTGTTAAATTATCGAAAGTATTGTAGTGTTCTTTATTATTCTTATTGTCAGGAGAGGAAAGCCTGTAAAGTTAAAGTGTTTTGGATTTATATAAGCCATGGGGTTTGGCATTCGTCACGACGATACAACATTTTTATAACCTCAGCCCCCCACCAGACCCGAATCCTGGATTCGCCACTGGACCATTGTTTATACCTCTCTATTACTTCTAAGACAAAATCACGTCCTCTAGCAGTAGCCATAATAAATCAAAACGACAGTTTCTTTTTCTGCATGTGATGCAGTACTGAATTATTGAGAATTGTCACAACAGATGCTTCCTCTACGAAGTCTGATGCAATTGTGATGGATTTTTTATCGGGAATCCCGTACAAATGGCGATTTTCTAAAGCTGGGCATTCCAAAGAAAGAAAAGCTAAGCCATTTGTTCCAACAACTGGTTTGTATTCCACTCATTTTAGTCGACAAATTAGGCAAATCATTCACGGATGTTCCAAAGTTTGTTTTGAGACAAGGTTCAAAGTTGCAGAATTCCTCTCACGCTTCCCTCCTCCCCCATACGGGGAATTTCGAGTTTCATTTCTAGGTATCGACGTAGGCAGATCCTTTGTTTTGCAGCTACCCTCGCATCGAGGTCCCAAATTGGAATCAACGGATGGAGTTTTGTATTTTGAGTTCTTTGAAATTCCACCACTTCCAATCCATTTGCCCCGAATTTCATAAGTTTTCGACCTTGACGATAGTTTTTTTCCTTCCCGTGTTCCAAAAATTCCAGATTGGAACAGCGGTGAATGTCCCGCTTAAGTCCATTTGGCGCGGGGATTCTTCCCATACGACTCTGCGTCACGGATTTTGTACCTGTCGAAAATCTAGCCAGGAAGGCAGATCCATCTGAGGATCAGCCTTGGTTTTGGATCGGGTCTTTTGGCCTGCTGGATTGCTCGTGTGTGGGGACCTCAAGAGGTTAC
This sequence comes from Araneus ventricosus, assembly GCA_013235015.1. Taxonomy (NCBI): domain Eukaryota; kingdom Metazoa; phylum Arthropoda; class Arachnida; order Araneae; family Araneidae; genus Araneus; species Araneus ventricosus. The sequence goes on from BGPR01004994.1 coordinate 41,193, forward strand.
GTTAAAGTGTCTATGCTTTTTTGTATCTCCGGTTACCCTCAAATAATTTCAGAAGGAAAATTAGTAAATAACTTCGGCTCCGGTAAATTATTTGAAAAAACTCTTTCAAATAGAAGTAATTAAAAATAAACACTTATATTTAGCTTCAGCTTATTTTCCCTGATTTGAAGTAATATCCTATTTAGGAAAATGCACTTCCTGATTTTAAATCATGGCCAGGATGACGAGGGAGACACCTCGGCGATTTCGGACAGATAGAATGGTACATTCCTGCTCAAAAAATAAGCAACAAACACAAAAAGACGCGGTACACATGCAAAACGGTGAATTAAAACGCACAATTTACATATGAGGTAGAAGTTGCATCGCCGAATGCAAATAGGCAACCAAAATTAGCATAAAACGCAATCCCGCGGTCACACCGTAACGCCTTAAAAAGGGGCTTGCCGGATCTATGCTTCAGTTCTCAAGCAGCGATAGTTCCGCGGAATCCGAGATAGCCAAAGCGGAAAGCATGAGTAGAAGAAACCATTTGCACGATTAGGTGCGTTGGAGGGCTGTCGGTATGTTGCAAGCTGGTTCAAGGCAATCTGCTGTTGCCAGAGAGCTTAATATGCATCGTAGTGTCATCCATAGGCTGTGGAACCATTACCAAAGGGATCAAAACCCCAGTAGAAGACGTGGGTTTGGACGCCGGAGAATCACCGCAACGGCAGACGATCGCTACCTGTTGCAATGTGCCAGACGCCGGAGGACACTAGCAGCGCGACAGCTGGCGTCGCAGCTCTCTGCTGCTGCAGGAAGGCCCATATCCCGCCAAACTGTGTCGCGCAGACTGCATGAAGGAAGACTGTTCACACGATGACCTGTTGTTTGTGTGCCTTTGTCCCCATCGCACGTCAGAGTGCGGTTGCATTGGGCTCGTGAACATCGTGGTTGGACACCAGAGCAGTGGGGCTACGTACTCTTTACGGATGAGTCTCTATTTAACATCCAGAACGATTCCCGAAGGGCAATGATATGGCGAGAGAAAGGGACACGCAAAAGGGTGCCAAACATCGTCGAAAGTGATCATTACAGAGGTGGCTGGTTACTTGTCTGGGCAAGGATAGCAGCGAACGGCCGAACCGAGCTCTACGTGTTCGCTGGGGCACAGCTGTCCGATATCGCGACGAAATCCTACACCCTCTTGTGCGGTCTTTTATCGCTGCAATAGGTACCGACGCGATATTTATGGACGATAACGCCCGCCCGCATAGAGCACGATTGGTGCGGAGTTATCTGGAGAGTGAATCAATTCCACAGATGGCGTGATATTCTAGATCACCGGACCTGAATCCCATAGAGCATGTGTGGGACATGTTGGGAAGACGGATTGCAGGTCGCAGCGTGCCGCCAGGCACCCTCCACGAGCTTCAACAAGCCTTACTACAGGAATGAGTATTACTGCCACAACAAACGATCAACGACACTATTGCCAGCATTCCTCGCCGTTGTCAAGCATGCACTTCATCTAGATGGTATCATACCCGTTATTAGCGTGTGGTTCCCATCGCACATTCTGCCTACCAATTTGGGCTGTCGCGCCGCGACGGCCGTAATATATGTGTTTTTGTCTGTCTTTGCTTTATTGTTTGATATGTGGTCTAGTAATGCCACACCTATCTCGGGTACAACTTTCACGCATATCCAATAAATAGTTTTTGTTTTGTTCCGAGTATTGCCTTTGTTGTTTATTTTTTGAGCAGGAGTGTACTTATGGGCATGTTTCAACCACTCTGTATTCTTTTTCAAAAAAGTTGAATTTTTCGTAAAATAAGGCAGATATCCATATGAAATTTTTACCAGTATCCCCTCCTTTATAATTACGTCTACACTAGTATTGCAAAAAATTTCGCTCAAATTTTTTTTTAAAAATCAAAAATATTTTTCAAAATTTACTTCTTCTTAAATTTACTCCTGATCTAATTAAAAAATCCGGACACTTTCGGACTTACAATTTTTTTCAAATTTCTACAGAAGGGTTTAACGAACTGCCGCTGAACTTTGACCTTGTAAATAATAGGCTTGAACTCACATTTTACCTTGACAAGAAATGGATGAAAAAGAAAAAGATTTATGTTCGCCCCCGTTGCCAGAAAACTGATAATGATTCGCAACTTCTATCAATGGATTTGTTTGATGTGAGCAATACTTACATGCATTTTCGAAAAAATAGAATGTATATTCGGGGAGATATAAAGGTTATTTTAAAAATTCTCAAATTTTTACGCACTTTTTGTTTCTAACATACAGAGTTTTCAACCAAATTACACGAAACTTGCAAAATACGTGATAATATGATAGGCAAGTGTTATGTTAAAATTACAAGTAAATACGTCGAATATTCTGAATATTTTTGGTAAACATTTTTTAACTGAGCATGCGCGAAACATAATGTAAATTTTCTATCATAATTTCGAAGTCAAATATAAAGGGCAGCTTATATAAAAATTGCAAGTGAATACCGTTAAGAGTCAGAAAAATATCGGCATTGTAGCCAGCTGAATTTCTGTTTCTGTCGAAAAGAAGCTCAATGAGGAGGGATTTTAAACGAACTGATGTTTTTTCAACTTGCATCTTGGAACAGTTTTATTAAATTGTATAAATACTGAATACTAGCAGTACGCGCACGTCGTTGCCCGTGGTACCAGGACTTCAATAAAATGAAAAAAAAAAATCGCCCACAATGAGACGAAAAAGTTTTGAAAACACAATCAAAACAAAAGATACACATTATTTGATTTTTCCTCCTTATTTTTCTTCTTTATAATGACATTTCAACTGTAGAAAAACAGTACGCAGTACGTCAATCTGAAACAATATTAAAAAATTGCAACATGAAAAAAATTATTATACAGGAAGCAAAATAGGCGAAACAAATAAACACGTTAAGACACTGCCTAAAATAACAATCGAAGTCATTCAGTTGAAGGTTATGACGTATCCTGCGCTCTGCATCGTCAGCCAATTAAATAGCAACAATGCATGTTGGGAAGGCTCCGGAGAAACTTCCGCGGGAGAATTCTCGCTAGAGAAAAATATCTTTCAACTGACCAGGAAAAAATTAATTAAAAAAACGGAAAAAGATATTTTAACCGTTCTTGTTTTAAATCCGACAGAACCGTTCCAGTTATAAGATGAAAAAAATTGAACATGATAGTGTTATTAGAACGTCAATGCAGCAAATTTAAAAACAAAAATAAAATTTCGATGGCAATACTGACTATTTTTTAAAAAATTCTGAAAATTCAGTAAATTACGTTTGAAGCTCAAAACAAACTTCATTAGAATGAGAATTGTTTGTTCTATCCGATGGTGCATTGATTGTTTTTCAACGATCATTAGAAAAGATACTACAGCCGTAAACGTGCGAAAATGACCCAAAACAACATAAAACATTAAATAAAAAATTTTCTAGATTTAATTTTAAAATTCCGGCTTAGAGTTGCATTGAGTCACCATTAAAACTACCTGTGTGCCAAATTTCAAGGCTGTAAGTGCGATAGATTCGTCTGGACATCGCACGCACGCACACACACACAAACATTGCCTTTTATAAGTATAGATGCTGAATACCAATGGAGACTTATAAATTAAGCACACAATTTAAATTGCAGTTCGACGATTACTATTCGAAAATTCAAGTTTAAATAATATCAATTTGTGGGAAACCCCTTATCATTTAGCTTTAGCTTAGAGAGAAACAGAAATTCGGCTCGTTACAATGCCGATATGTTTCTGAATCTTGAATGTATTCACCTGGAATTTTTATATAAGCTGCCCTATGTATGTTACTTAGAAATTATGAAAGAAAAATTATACTATCTTCGCGAATGCGCAGTTAGAAAATATTTACTAAAAATTCTTATATTTCCTCGAATATTCATAGTATTTACTTGGAATTTTAATATAATAATTTTCTGACAAATTGTCACATATTCTGCCAGTTTTGTATAATTTGGTTGAAAACTCTGAATGTTAAAAGCAAAAAACATGCAGGAAAATTGGGGATATTTTAAAAAAGCCTTTATATCTCCCGGTATATACCCGTTATTTTTACGAAGATTCATGCAAGTTTTTACTCACAGTTAACAAAATCATTGATGAAATTTGCAAATCATTATCAGCTTTCTGTAAAACGGGGAGAGACCAAATGCTTTTCTTCTTCATCAATTTCTGATCGGACCCCTAAATGCCCTCGTAACGGAATCTTCACTGTAAAATGTAACGGAATCTTCACTGTAAAATGTAACGGAATCTTCACTGTAAAATGTGAGTTCAAGCCTACTATTTACATTGTCGAAGTTTAAGAACAGTTCTTCCAGCCTTTTTGGAGATATTTGACAAAATGTGTAAATCCTAAAGTGTCCGCATACTTTTGATCATATAGCGTTCATGTAGATGCTCAAATATATTTCTGAATATTCTTATTGACTGTTGCCAGCCTTCCGCACTTTGACCTCCTCGTGTACGAAAGTATTGACGTCTTCAAAACATTCGACTTCAAGATTTTTATGAATCTCAATATTTTAGACCTCCCCGTATCCTAAAAAAACCATTTCTGGAATTATGTCTGTCTGTGAACACGATAACACGCAAACTCTTGAGGGTTGAAATTTTGTAAGTGGTCTTTACATCAAAAATTGCAGATTTCTACAAAATTTTGGACGAAATCCAGGACATCTGTTCATATGCAAGTGAACACGATAAGTGGAAAAGGCAACAACTTCTATGGATGACATTTAGCAATGAACTGGTGGCAACCCAAAATTGAAGATCTTACTCAAATTTTGAACCATATCTGTCCACTGGTTGACTGTCTGTCGGTCTGTCCATTCGCTAGTATATGTAAAAACGATAACTCAAAAACGTCAGACAAATGAATTTCGGTAAGTCATCTTTACACCAAAATTGTAGATCCATGCCAAGTTCTGAACCAAATCAGCGAAAGGGTTGACTGTTCGTGTTCACGATATCTCAAGAAGCCAGTAAGTTGTGAATGTGTAATTTGGTATGAGATCATGTCACTACAGTCTGTCCACTGGTTGACTATATAAAAATTTACTCCCAATCGATCAGCGGGAAGAACTCCAAAATGCATACTTCAGCACAACGCGCTATAATGCGTAAAGCAGGCATTCGCATGCAATCGTCATGGTAAAAAAACCTATGAAATTTAGAACAAATGATTCGAACCGATGGAATTCCAACTAAACCAAATTCCAGCCCTTCAAGTGCCGATTCTTTAGGTGGGACCCTTAGCGAGGGTAGTCGGCACATCAAACGATTCGACTAGATTGGTACTTCGCGACGAGGCTACCTTTAACGGATATCCGCTGAGTGGGGGAAATAGAGGGATCGAAGAGCAGTTGTAGAGGGGAGAGAAGATCGCTCTCCCCTACTGCCAGCGCACTTTGGAGCTTCAGATGTATGACGTGCCTTGATTTTTCGACTTGAATGGGTGGGGAAAAATACCAGTGTAGGGACAAAAAGATGGAATGGAGTACAGATGAATTGCCGGCTTAGGTATACGACAAGTCATGGGCAGAGCACTCTTGTTGGTTGCACACAGTACAGTTAAAGCTAAAGAAAGAGGGATCAGCTCATTTCAAATCAAATATTTCAGCTGCAACAATTGAGCGGTATTGGACGTACTTTCAGTCTGAGGATACTCTTTAGAGCGCTTTTTACTTTCTCGTATACGAAGAGAAAGTATTGTAATCGTCAAAAAATTCGAACTCGAGATTTTGACGAATCTCCACGTTTTAGACCTCCCTGAGTCCGAAAAACACAATTTTGGAATTATGTCTGTGTGTGTCTGTCTGTGAACACGATAACTCGAAAATTATTAGAGCTACGGGGATGAAATTTGGTATGTGGTCTTTAAACATAATTTGTAGGTTTCTACCAAATTTTGAACAAAATCCGTCTACGGGAAGTCTGTCTGTCTGTTTGTCCGCGGTCATGTGAACGCTATAACTCAAAAACTTGAATAGCTAGATGGATAAAATTTCATACACAGTTTTATCGTCATGAATGTAGGTCCGTATAAAATTTTGGACCAAATACGTCAAAAGGTTGACTGTCTGTTGGTCTGTATAATCGCATCTCCAACGAATCCGACATCTCCATGCGCATGCGTACTGGACACAATCTTCTGTGAACGATATTTATTGACTCCTCTGCTTGGCGCTTCTTTTTTTCATCCGATTCTCCATGCGCATGCGTACTGGTAGCAATCTGTGCACGCGGAAGTTATTATGTTACTTTGTCCTTGAGACAGCAAGAGTAGAAATCGGTACGCATCTCTTTGAATTTGATTCTTTACCTAAATATCTTCTGATAGTCATTGGATCCTGGGTCACAATAAGTTCGAATTTTTTTATCCACGCGGGGGGGGGAGGGGAAACGGCGCCTTTTTCGAGAAGTATACGAGAAAGTTTAGGGGAGACCACTCCTGCTGGTTTAACTCACAAATGTAAATACTAATATGGAAAGAAAGGACTACTTCGGTGAAAACAAAAATCTTTTTCTCATAAAAGAAAATTCATCTGAAAGTATTCTCTTCATCCAATCATGTGAACGAATTTTTCAAAACTATGTGCAATTTCTTCGCCTTTTTTCCATTTATTTATTGTCGAGTAAAGCTTATCGATCGAACAATAGATATACTAAACAAAATTTAAATTAAATAAAAAGAAAGAAAAGTATAGATAATAAACAGCAGATTTAGACATAAACGATGACAATACATCTTTAAGCGTACAAACGCAACAGCCTCAAGTGATTGCATCAACAGAAGTTTAAAACGATAATATTTAAAACACATAAAAATTAATTTAGAAAGTAAAAAATGTTCAAAACGGAAGAAAGGAATGAGGAATCGAATGGCGAACTTTATCGAAGACCACTCACCATAAAGATTCCAAATTAGACAAGATTTTCTGTCATGGGTAAGATTATAAATCAAAAGTATACCCTTTGTGGCCTGAATCCTGTCCAATATCAATATGAGAAATATTTTGACAGATCAAAATGCAAAATCCTTTAAGAATAATCAAAAGATACTAGAGAGTGTTTTAAACCTAACACTCTCTGCCGAAATTTAAGATGTAAGCCAGGCGACGCCAAATACACAGGAAGCAACAAAGAATTAGAAGCTAGCACCTAGCTCCTCCTAGCTTCTAAATTAATTTTTATGTGTTTTAAATATTATCGTTTTAAACTTCTGTTGATGCAATCACTTGAGGCTGTTGCGTTTGTACGCTTAAAGATGTATTGTCATCGTTTATGTCTAAATCTGCTGTTTATTATCTATAATTTTCTTTCTTTTTATTTGATTCAAATTTTGTTTAGTATATCTATTATTTGTATCTGTATTATATTATAAATAGCTGCATTTGCGCCTTTATATATAATACTAAGAATTTTTATTAATGTTTTATTAATTAATTTAATCAATTTTTAAATTTAGTCAATTTATAGTTATCGATCGAATACTATATTATTCATTACAAACAAACATTGTATCTGGGTATTATAATCAATCATTTTTCGATATACAGGGCCTAAACTAAATAAAAAAATGTATATCAATTTCGGTATATATATCACAAAAATGAGATAAGATGTTTCCCAAGTGAGCGCAACCTTTATTTACGTTTCTCGAAAGAGAAGATGAAACCCTTCAAAAGCAAATCTTATCTGTCAAAGACACTTTTCTCTGCACTCGCTTTCACATAGGATCCACTTCCAGGATAAAAAAAAAAATTCTTGTTTGGTTTGGTTTAGAACAAAGCGGTATTTTCTCAAGCACAGACATCATTGATGGAAAAGCTACAGACTGATATGTTATAAAAATTGTTTTTCTTTGTCATTCAGTGAAGATAATATGCCATATATTACTCAGAGGAGCAGGAAGCAAATATAGACACATAGGAAACGTATGAAACGTAGCAATAAATGAGCCCAGTCACGAAATCTATGCATAGCCTATTCCAGTCACTGTAAGTCAATATCTAACGTTATGACCTTACCCTCTATTTATTATTAGCCTTCTTTGAAGCTTACCACACAGCGCATTGTAATTTTTACAAGCGCTTTACTTCGCACTATACTTAGATATAATTTTTATAAATATTTATGATTGAAGATATACATGTTTCTTGTTTATTTTTTAAAAGAAAAACACACTACAGAGAAAACTCCATTTACAGAGTGCTATAAACACACAACAAACACACAAAGAACAAAAGCCACAACGAGTAAATAAAAAAAATGCACTAGAAAACAAAAAGTTGAACACAGATAATACACAAAATCATAAAACTTTTGCAAACGTGTATATAATTGAAAACGAAAACACATAATCGCAAAACCACTAAAACACACTATGATACTAAAAATCGTTTTAAAAAATTAAAAGATCATTTCAAAAGGCAAGGGGTTAAAAGTCAAAACACTCAAGGACCGAGACTTCTAAAAACACACCAGGTGTTTAAAAACGTAAATACACACTTGAGATAAAAAATAAATTGCAACACTTAAGATAAAAATAAATTCAAACACGGCGCCAAAAACAGAGTACAAAAATTTAAACCTATAAAAAACATTAAAAAAATGGTCGATTACATAAGAACACGGAAAATCAAAACGCATAAAAATCTAAAATGTTGTAAAAAGGCAAAATGAAACACATCATGTATTTAAAAGATGCAAACATTTCGATTTAAAAGCACCAAGAGACATATTAAAAATGTCAAGTTCATGAGAGAACTTGTTAAAAATTTTATAAGACCTATATAACGAGAACCTGTTAATATAATTAAATTTTGAATATAAATTTGGTTCCTTAAAAATCTGGCGGGCACAGCGAAATCTATAGAGCTCATTATATTATTACAATAAATTGAACCATTAATAACTTTGTAAAAGAAAAGAACGCAAGACACATCTCGTCTGGAGCATAAACTAGGCATATTAAAAATATTACGTAGGAGTGAAGAAGATATTATATATGTAGGTTATATATGTTACAAATATACTTACAACAAATTGAAATATTGTTACGAAAAAGATTTGATCCTTTATAATCCGAATGATACAAAGGAAAAAAATATTGCTGGTGAATACTAAAGAATAATTAATTCCAATATTTAACATTAAAAAAATAGTGTTCTCTGTTTTACTAATTAGGGGAAAGCCGGGTAAGACGACGAAGAGTGTAAGATGACGAATTGGCTTTTTCTCGTAAATTTTCGGAGGTGAATGCCCAGATTCTGCATCATCAGAGACCTATAGCGACCACACACCAAAAGATTCCACCCGGTATTAGTGTGTTTACAGTACGCGGTATCGTGTTTTTGAGTTGGTCTCACGCAACTTTTGGTTGTTTCTTTTCAAGGGATAGCGTTAACGGAGTAAATATTTTTGATTTATACATGCGATATTCGTAAAGAGCTAATCAAAACGTTTTCAATGATGTATTATTTTAATTTTTCTCATGAGCTGATATCCTTCAATGTTTTTGAAATAAAAAGGCGAAGTCGGGTAAGATGACGAATTAGGTGGAGGGTAAGATGACGAGCGCCTACGCGTTAATTTACGAGCTCGTCGTGCTACCTGACTGCCACTTGTCCATTCTGCAACTCACTGACACTCCAGTGAAAAATGAGCGTCTCATTAAAAACGAAGATCAGCGAAAACTGTGGCAGTTGAAGAAGGCTGAAGTTAATAAGACTAAACGCAACAAACCTGATAAAAATTCTACAAAAAAGGAGAAAGTAGCTAAGCGACACCTCGACTTCTAATGTTCTGAGTCTGAAGACTCAATTCATTCATTTGAATTTCCTTAAGTTGACGCTGATGATAATCTAGACCAAGAGGACCTCGATAATGAAGAATGCATCATTCGCAGGGAGCAAGGAAAAACAGAATTGGGATTCCGATGTTTTATATGCAAGCTCTGGACCCATTCCACCTATAATGGCTGGGACAAAATCCAAGCCCATGGTCATGCGATTTTCGTAATTGATTTCATTTCTTAAAGTTTGAATCTCAAATTTCGATTGATAATATTTTATTTGTTTCGTACTGTTACTTTAGTCCGATTATGTTTGTTTTCTGTTATGTGCACTTTGTTATGACCAACATGTGATCTCAACAGTTTTAAACAGTTTTTTGACAGCATATGGATGTTGAATTAAATTGTAATCTCAGTTTGTCATCTTACCCGAAATGATTTTTTTTTCTAAAATAAAATTTTGGGGCCTCAAATTTGAAAATAAAAATTTAAAAATATATCGTTTTAAAATAAAGAGTTTAAGAAGATTTTGCCGAAGCAATAATCCTCCTGCAACAAATATTGAGGTCAGGAAAAATCTCCAAAGCTTTAGGTCGCTATCTTACCCGATTTTCGATTCGATTTTCCCCTACTTACGTAATGTTATACCGCATCCGGATTATTGTTTGCGCAACTCACACACAAAACTCGCTTCTGCACATACTGTTTACAAATGAACTTTTTACAGATGTCACATTTCATTCACGCTGACTAGTTCTTTTGCCTCCCACATAAAACGGAGAAGAACCTCTTATCTTCTGCGGCCTATTTGAAGTGCTAGCACCTTCCATTTATGGGCGATAGGGTTCTAAGAATGCTGATACATCTCTTGGTAATGGTGGTATTTAGGGTCTGCTCTTTCATCACACATTTTGATAAATTTCTCATAAATGCAATTCATCGGCTATCTTCGAGCCTGGAAGTCTCCGGTTCCTAAGCCAAGGTCTAACTAGTAGGCCACCGCGACCATTTAACAGAAAGCAGGAAGTCACATAGAGGTTTAATATTGTAAATTCGCTTTCATAAAGCTGGATTAAATTTAAGATCAATGTATACCAAAATCAAATTTAAATAAAAAATATATAAAGGTAACCAGTTGGAGCTTTTTCCCCTTGGCTTTTTCATACATGTACGCAATTGTGCTAAGGTTCGTAAAACACTGAAGATAACTGAATATACATGTGCACCATTTCGGTACAAAATCTGTTACAAATTCGCAATCATGAGGTCAAGACCACATTATTGCGCTAGCCTGTGGTGACTTTTGAGGCATCGCTCTACCATGCACAAGACATAACAGACAGCCCACCTTCTGGTATAAAATCTGATACAGATCTAGTCGTTTGGTGATAAAACCATCTGCCAAATTTCATATATCTAGCTCATTGCACTTTTGAGTTACTGTGTTCACATGCTCAAGAATGGATAATCTCCCCTTGGGACGGATTTTGTTCAAAATTCTATAGAAATGTGTCATTTCGAGTTAAAGGTGGCATACCGAATTTCATCCGTCTGGCTCGTTTCTGGGACATCGTGTTCACAGACAGACAGAGATCATTCCAAAAATGCTTTTTTTCAGGACTCAGGGATGTCTAGAACGTGCAGATTCATCCAAATCTCCAAATAGAATTTGCGGATGATTACAACACTTTTTCTTCGTATATTTCCTAAACGAGAAGGTAAAGGCAGGAATTATGGGAATTTGGATGGATTTCGTTCAAAATTCAATAGAAATGTATCATTTTGAGTAAAAGGCAGCATACCAAATTTCATCCGTTTGGCTCATTTCTGAGACATCGTGTTCACAGACAGACAGAGATCATTACAAAAATGTTTTTTTCGGGACTCATGGATGTCTAGAACGTGAAGATTCAACCAAATCTCCAGATAGAATTTGCGGATGATTACAACACTTTCTCTTCGTATATTTTCTAACGAGAAGGTAAAGGCAGGAATGATGGGAATTTGGACGGATTTTGTTCAAAATTCGATAGAAATGTATCATTTTGAGTTAAAGGCGGCATACCAAATTTCATCCGTCTGGATCGTTTCTGAGACATCGTGCTCACAGACAGACAGACAGAGATCATTCCAAATTTTTTTCGGGATGTCTAGAACGTGTTGATTCATCCAAATCTCGAGATAGAATTTGCGAACGATTACAACACTTTCTCTTTATATATTTCCTAAACGAAAAGAATTATTCACAGTAACAAATGGTCCAGGGGATTGTTTTCCGACATAGATTTCCATGTTACTGTAGTAAAAACTTTCAGTATCACACAATGCAAACATTAATATGTCATATTCAGCTGGCTTAAGGATATATTGACTCCAAGACTAACGTGATAAACCGCAGCCCAATAACTAATATCTCAAACCTAAATACTAATAAACTTGAGAGTTAAGGCCCAAGGAACGTATAGGATTAGTCACTAACCCCCATCTATATACTGAATTAAAAATTATAAAGCAAAAACTGTTGGTGTGCGTCCCGGAATGTTAGTAGAGGTGTGCTTGAACACATTCGCACGCCATTCCTGGTAGAAGGAGTGCATGTGTATTCTGATTGATCATTGTTTTTCGGGATGTCTAGACCGTGTAGATTCATTTAAATCTCGAAATAGAACTTGCGGACGATTACAACACTTTCCCTTTGCATATTTCCTAAACGAGAAAGTAAAGGTAGGAATGATGGGAATTTGGACGGATTTCGTTCAAAATTTAAAAAGAAATCTACAATTCTGGTGAAAAGACGACATACCAAATTTCGTCCATATAGCGTGTTCTATTTTTGAGTTATCGTTTTCACGGATGACAGACCGATAGAATTCCAAAATTTTTTCTTTCGAATTCAAATAGATGTGAAGCATGATGATTCATAAAAATCTCGAGGTCAAATTTTTGATGATTACATCACTATTCCCGTATGCGAGAAAGTAAAAAAACTGAGCTGCTTTAACTGACCTACTTTTTGCTTAAAGAGGAAAATATTGCATAAATGTATAAGTAATATGAGTAACCTGAAATGCTTTTAGAAGCATTGAAATCAACGTGCGATGAATAAAACCAACCGATCAGTTATGGAGATTAGAACAGCATCTATGAAAACGGCAGTTTAACAAAAAAAAACTAATGATTACAAACTTTATTATGTCAGCCTGAATGCTGTTGTTTTGCTCTATTCTAATAACAATGTCTTATTCCGTATTTCAGCTTATCTGCACTTATTATATCACAGGTAGTGACGCTACTGTATTTGCATTTCGTTTCATTTGAAACTGTCAGCAGCCCCATCTTTTCCTTCTACTTCTTGCCAATGTCCTGTCAGGATACTTTGTAATCGCACTCTGCAGGTTTCATTAATTTTAGCCATGCTGCTCTTCATGTAAATACAGAATTTAGCTTCTAAACTCGTACTTAATTCATTCACGCACCAAACGAGATCCGCATCTTCCAGTATTAATTATTCGAACTCTTGCAGCAGAACCACAACACGAATGCACAATCAATGCAACATACATAAAAATAATCAACACTTCATTTGATGACTAAAATTGCAACCTTTATAGATGCCTTTTCTTCACTATGAATGCGTTTATTCTTAGAATGTTTATCCGTCTTTGCAATTTCTAGATTGTATCTTGACGTTCTTCATTTAAGATTACTGAATATGCTTTATTTTCTCGGCTTCAGTTAGTATAAAGCTGTTTCTTCGAAAAAAATGCATGCCTTAATCAAAAGCCTAAAGTAAATTAACATGATGAGCTTCTCCCCTGTTTACTCTAAGGCACAGTTACAGTTATACATATAGATAAACATGATAAGCTAAGTTAAAAAATAATGCAATTTTTAAGAGAAATGAGTTAGCCTCATGAATCGATCAGTCTTCCTTTTGAATCCTACTGCGGGTCTCTTTATGACACAAAGGCAATGAGTCTGGCAAGAAAGGATTTCACAAGATCAGGAAGCTGCAAAAGGATGGCAATATGCTGTTTCAAGGTCTAAATTGTCATAAATATTTCACCAGTAACTTCAAATATTCTGACGCTTTCATCTAGATGGGATTTGGACTCATCTGAATTCGCTATCTGTACCATCAGATACTGAGAGTATCTGCAAAACTACTTTTGACCTTTATAAGAAATTATTCTGTTTAAAGAAATACCTGACTGCAGTATTCATCATTCTATTACAGCTGTCAGTTTTACTTATCGAAAAGGATTCAAGCGAATAGAACTTCACATGTAAGAATAACATAAACACTGACAATTTCCAAAAGCGCTTGGACTTCTCTAGACATGGGCTTCATAAACGCCTAAGAACAATATTGAGATCGTGTGCATTTTTCTTTCAGAATTTCCAATATTCGCTTTAAAGAATAATTCAGAAGTTGTCAAGGCTCAACTCATTTTTTTTTAAATTTGCTCAAGGACATTTTGCATCAAATACATTTTTTACTTTCTCGTATACGAAGTATACAAAGAGAAAGTATTGTAATCGTCAAAAAATTCGAACTCGAGATTTCGACGAATCTCCACGTTTTAGACCTCCCTGAGTCCGAAAACACAATTTTGGAATTATGTCTGTCTGTGTGTCTGTATGTCTGTGAACACGATAACTCGAACACTATTAGAGCTACGGGGCTGAAATTTGGTATGTGATCTTTACACACGATTTGCAGGTTTCTATCAAATTTTGGACACAATCCGTCTACGGGAAGTCCCTCTGTCTGTATGTCCGAAGTCATGCGAACACTATAACTCAAAAACTTGAATAGCTAGATGGATAAAATTTGGTACACTGTTTTATCGTCATGAATGTAGGTCCGTATAAAATTTTGGGCCAAATCCGTCAACGGGCTGACTGTCTGTCGGTCTGTATAATAGCATACTTGTTGAACTCCATGCGCATGCGTAAATGCCTGTGCAAAGAAGGGATACTCCGAAAACTTGGCAGTTTGCCAAAAACCAATTCTGGCGGCGAGATTTTGTAAGGAAGCAAACATTTAGGGCGTCTCGTTTTACTTGCGTATTGGAAGCAATCTCTACGCATGCGCAAGCTATTCTCCGCACGCGGAATTTGCATTGCTAGAGTTTGATAAAAAAATATATATATTGCGAAGTTTTAATACATACGTATCTTTTTGAATATGATTCTTCACCTCAATATTTTACTATCACTATAATCAACAATGAAAAACCTTCTGATAGTCATTGCATTCTGGGTTACGGTTGGTTCGAACTTTTTATCCACGCAGGGGGAAGGGAAATGACAAATGTTTGAAAAGTATACGATAAAGTTTAGGGGAGGCCACTCCCGCTGGTTTCATTTATCACTGACCATGATCAAGGATCGGTTTTCTTATTTGCTTTCCAGTTTTGAAATAGTGACAAAATTTCGAAAACATTTTTCTATAACAGAAAGAGTTTGCTAAAAATTTAATGTTCGGTAAAACTGAGACTCTTAACTGCTGATCAGAAAGCCGAATCTTGTTTTAAATGAAGGGATTTGCATAAAGCAAGACATGATAACTATTCATTAGTTGGATTATAAGTCAGTTCGTCCTTGAGACGCAGAGTGAAACCTAGAGTGTGCGATAGATGCGTTTTAATCAGGCATCTCTTTGAATTCTTTACCTAGTATTTTTCAATCACTATAATGAAAA
>BGPR01004994.1:72523-101439 GCA_013235015.1 Araneus ventricosus
ATAATTATGTTCTTTCAGTAGCCTTCCACCTATTCTTTTCGTTGTCTGCATGAATGTCCTTAATGGCGTCTATTAACTGTCTGTGCCATGTATCATACAATGGCATCATCTTCACTCTCTTATTCCTCTTGAAAATATGCATTTGATTTTAACTTTAAAATGGCGCGGCACATTTTACTTCCAGCAGCATGTTAGCTGGATGAAAATAGGCTGATTAAGGCATATCATTAAACAAAAAAATATTACCTTAGTTTTCAACAATGGAAGAGCACGCAAATAAATATTTGTTTAAACAATGAAAACGGTTTGAATTGTGCTGCAACAATGAAAAGTATTGTTGTAAATTATGCCAAAAATATTTTAAAAGGTTATTAAAATTAGAGAAAAAATCGTACGACAACTTAATTGATATCATCACCACCTTTAGAATTGGCACAAGAAGTGCTGGAATTTGGTCCGGTTGGAAATCCAACTTTTCTGAGCAGCTATGCTATTTTCCATAGGTTTTCGACCTTGACAATTGTTTTTTTCCTTCCCGTGTTCCAAAATTTCCATTTTGGAGTAGATATGAATGGCCTGCTAAACTTCCGCTCCACGCTACGATAATTCGGTTTCTTTAATGACGATCGGTTTTGGAGTGGAGCGCTCTTAAATGACAGGCTATACATACTAGGAGCTGCATTTTCGACAGCACGTTTTCCCTTTCACAAAACTGGGTAGTTGAAACGAATGCGCTTTGTCACTGCTCTACTGAGTTAAAAGGCAGAGAAGTTTTCTTCCTCTACTAAGAGAGGCAAATCGTTTTCCCCTTTGCTTCTCCTGAAGATCGAAAGCTGTAAAAGGAATTGGGATTAGTTGTTGATTGATTTAAGGGGGCACATTACCCAAAAAATGGCCAAAATAACAATTTTCATTTTATTCGCTTATTTCGTTGCTCTTATCATTCTACTTATTGTATCAAAATTTCAAATTTGTACCTTTAATATTTCATAAGTTATTTAGATTTTTATTTACTAATGAAAAACATACGCAAAATGACAACTTTAAATAACTTTTTCCCCATGTGAACTTTTCTGCACTTTCTTGTTTTCAAAATGCTAAGGCTTTTTTCCTTTTTAAGATGGAGCTTTCAAATTTTTCGTACACGTTTATCATTATGTATATGATAAAACTGTGCATGCAATAAGCATTCAGTTGCTTAGTTTTTTTATGTGCAAGATATAAAAAGAGGTACTGCTAAATTTCCTCATTTTTCACAATATAATTCAGTAAAATATCTATATTTACACTTTAAAATCCATGCGCAGTTTTGTGTAATATACTTCAGTCAATCTAGAAATAAAGTTTGAAGCAAAAATATTCATATTTGAAAAAGTAGTATGGGTTTTTGAATATTGAATTTTTCGTTAAAAAATTTAAATTTCAACTAAGCAAGCAGATAAAAATGGAGTTTTTCTTCTCAAGATGACTTTATATGATTGTTAAGTCTCAATACTATCAAAAGTTTTTCAATAATACTTCAAATTAAAAGAAATGTTGAGAAGGTAATGTCTCCCCTTAAATATTACGTAATAAATTAAATAAATTTTTGATTACATTTATATACTAAAAAAAAGTTGGGTGCGCTGTAGTTCCGCAGTGCCTGTGCACTAGCCGTCATTGCAACTATTTTATTTATCAGCTAGCAGTCTTGGGCGACTGTCGCGTTCACCTGGAATATTGGTTTCCCTGTCTGTTAGACTGACTATTCAATAACTTTAATAGACAAATTACTCCTGAACCAGTTAAATCTTTAAACTATTATAATCTAGTAATATAAACTCCTTGAAAGGTAGGAAAACTCCTGGGCCTAATCAGCTGGATAATAAGACTTGGAAAATCATTTTTAAATAAAACCCGGATTTTATTTAAAGGTTATTTAATATGTCCTTTAAATTTGATTATTTTCTATTGTGTTTGAGAAACGGTGGGTCTTTCTCCTCCAAAACGTGAAAAGGGCCCCAGATTTTCTCTTCGTACAAACCAATCTGTTCGCTTGCCACCTTAGGAAATATATTAGAAAGGCTTTTATCAATAAACTTTATCGCTGGTTCTATAACAATAAAATAATACACTATAATCAATACGGCTTCATTGAACTTAAGAACAACGGAATTGCCATCGACACAATAGTTGATAAAATTAAAAAGTTAAGAAAAAATCACACGTAGCCCTGATATCGATTGATATTAGGTCCGCATTTGACAATATGGATTGGCCTGTACTCTTTCATAAATATAATTGTTTAAATATTCCCAAGTCATTGGTAAATTTTATTTATTATTATTTGAAACAATTATTTTACAACTTTTTTTTATTTTTGTTTCCCGAACATTCCATTTTTTTCGTTTAATTTTTTATTCAAATTTAAATTGGACTGGGAATATTTACACTCTAAATTGTATAGATTAACTTCTTATTTCGGGAGAGCCGTAGGTCCGGATTGGGGCGCAGAATTTGGCCTTTTAAAATTTAGCACCATTATGTTATTGAAAGCTGCCTTCTTTAAGGCGCAAGCGTCTTGGGTGGTGAGTTAACGCAAGAACAAATAAAAAAAATTATTTTCTATCCACAGAATTTTTCTTTTAAAATTAAACTAAATCTTATCGTACTTCACCCACCAACGCACTCTCCTCCCACATTTATCTGCGGTGATGGCTAACAAAAAATTTCAAATTTAGGTTAGGAAGTCTGGTGAAATTCGAAACATTTTCCCTTCCATTGCTGATGTAAACAATTTTTATTTCTTAATGTGGAGTTTACGGTACCCACCTCTTTCTCGCCAATTTTTCTTGGCGCAAATTCATGTGCCGTCGCAAATACTGTTTTGGATGTGCAGTGTTTTGGATGCGTCACATGAAAACGAGAGATTGAGCACACAATGCCTGTGACATTTAACTTATAAAACATCAGCGGCTTCGCTTTCAGCACAGCAGGAAACTAGTAGCTTCGCTTTTTCATTGAATAATATGAATCTAGGTTTTTTAAAACATTCCGAAAACTAGAATTTCCGCACGCAATGCCTGCGGCATTTCAAGCGTGTAGCGGGAAAAATTTTTAACTTAAAAAATATCAGCGGCTTCGCTTTCAGTATAGCGGAATAATCGTAGCTTCGCTTATTCATTGAGAAACGAAACACACAGAATAACATACACGGTACTGAACCGATATTATATCCGAAGAATTCCAAACGAAGTTTTATTCAGATTCGAATTTATCGACCAATTGCATCGAAGAGTTGAACAAAACAGTCCAGTCGAAACTTGGCGCAATATAGCCTGATAAGCAAATTACCGATGAAAAGATCAATTTGTGCGCATGCGCGCTTTTCACTCGTTAAAAACACCTAGACGCATCCAAAACAAATGTTCTCTCATCACCGTTCTTGGCGGCAAAGAGTTGGCGATCCTAAGAGGGACGAAGTAAGTGTATACCGTAAATTACACATAAACCATTTGATTTTAACCGCCCAGTGAGAAGTCTTGTCTCTAATATTAAAATTATTGAATTTAACTGAAAAGCTAAATGATGCTGATTGTGGGTGTACACGGACGGATCCAAGGTTGGTGGCAACGTTGGATTCTCTGTGTGCACTTTTAAAAATAATGTTTTATTTCCTTCCTTTTGTTTCAAATTAGAATTTTTTTTAACACTGTTTTCCAGGCGAGCTCTTCGCAATTTATTTTACCGCTTGCTGGGGCTCTTGAAAACGGACGCAAAATAAACATTCACACGGACAGCCTTTCGTCAGTTCGGGTTTTAAGGAGTCCTAATACTAAATCAGACTTTGTCAATAAAATTAAAGAAAAACCTTCTTGCTACCGAAATAGGAGAATTTAAAAATGTTCCTATTCCTTATTATTTTTTTTAACAAAACACTTAAAACAAGATTTAATAGATAATTGTATATGGTTTTGGCAGGGCTCTGACACTGAAAAAGGGTTCAAGATTTTTTTGATTTTCCCTTGACCTTGACCTATTGACCTTTAATAAATTCCTAACATATTTTGTAACTGGACGTGGTCCTTTCATTTCATATTTAAACCGTTTTCACTTCTCTAAAACTTCAATATGATTGTGCAGCGGGGAAGGAGATACCTGTTATTATCTATTTGAGTGTGCTTATTCTAAGAATTTTCGCTTAACAAAATCCTCTTCACATAACAAAGAAACTTGGTTATGCTCATAAAAATCAAGGGTCTCTCCTCAAGATCAGGAAATGTTTTCCGATTTCTAAGCAGATATGTGATCGAATTACAGGCCGTGAGGGTCTGTGATTGGCTGATCACTTAAGTAAAAGATAGTTCTGGCTTGTTCCTTGCTAGCGTGTTTGTTAAGTTTTAATATAAGTTGGTTTGAAAAGTGTTATATTCCTCTTTTTAAAGACTTTTACTCTTCTTTTGGAAAAGTATTTTTTTTTTCCCCTCTTTTTCAAAAATTCACATAAACTACCTTTTTTTCTATATGTCTTAAATAAATTGATGTTAATTTTAAGGATTAATTTCGTAAGTGTTGCTTTTATAATGCTGTCTTTCGGTTTTTAGCTTTTTTTCCCCTTCTCTCTGATATGTCTTCGTGTTGTTTTCTCTTGTGCTTATTATGTGCTGTTTGTTTTGTATTCTTTGTGTCTTGTCTCTATATTCTTTTTTTTTTCATTCTTTGTGCGTTGTTTTTCTTGTATGTTTTGTGTTGTGTCGTGTATTGTATTGTCCATTTTCTTAGCCTGTTATTGTCTCTGTCGCTGTTATGTTAAGAACTGCAGTAATTGTACGACCTTGCTCTGAAATCACATCTCTTTTATAAATGTAATTTGCCTTAAGTAAATATGGTGATGTTGCTTGAAGATGGTGCCCGCAGCCCTAATTCGTGCTCACGTTTCTCTTCCCCGGGGATCATCAAAAGACTCTCCAAGCATAGGGTTGAATTGATCCTCCTGAGATATGGAATGGATTGGAAAAAATATTGAAAAAGGTCTAATTTAATGAAAGGTGAAATATATGCGAAACTGATTGACCTATTTCTAGGCAGGTTTTCAAAATAAAAATAATTAATATTAACTGTTCTGGGATAAATAACAACGCATGGCCAAATTTAGCTATAAAAATTAAACGTATACGTCAGCATATATATTTCATGTAAGAATAATACAATGCTTTGAAAAAATTAAATAATATGAAAGTTAAATTAAATTACCAAAAATACTGTCAAGAAAAATATTAAAAAATATTTCATCATCAGAATTTTCCAAATTCTAAATTTTTTGAAGAGTAAGAGCTTTTTTGTCATTTCTTATTAATAATGTGTAAATGAAAACTCAAATTATAATGCATGTGAAATTAAAACGTAACTAAAAATCTGTAATTGGAAAGCAAAGCAAAAACAATCGTCCGTTATCACATTATAAAAAGTGCCATTTTGAAGGGGAAAAATACTTGATTGAACAAAACTTATAGACAGAAATAAAAAATCTCTTCATTCAAATGAGTTCGAGCTGAGAAGAAATTTTCAAAAATTGCGTAACATCCAACTGCAGGAAAGTGGAAATCTACATTGGAGTTATTGCAGTTAATGTATCGAAGAAGGCAAACCTTGTAAACCATGACTTTAACTAAAGAAAAAACAATATAATTCTATCACATTAAACGATTTGATGAAACAGTGAAATTAGTTTGGATTTCATTACAACAATGAAAAGTATCGATGCAAATAATTTGAAAATATACTTTTAAAAATTTTCTAAAATTAGGGGGAAATCTAAATTATTATGATTAAAAAGATAATATTTCGAATTTTAAAATGGCGCAAACATCCTTTTTGTGCGATAGTATTTTCAGAAATTATCAAGGGAAAACGCTACAATTTTCTTTCCTTTCTTAATTAATCAAAATTCTCATTAAATCTTAGTCAATCGCTCTGAGGTGCACATTCCCCCCTTCGAAAATCTATTTTATTTATTTGATTTAATGATTATTAACATTTTTTTACTTCTTAGTCTTTATTTTATAATTCATTATTATAAATATGGAATCTTGTAATAAAATGTTTCTCAAATTAACTACCAGAAGACGCCACGCGTAAGGAATCAAAATTTGATTTAATTAATCAGTTAACTGATAATTAAGACCTGAAAACATTAAAATATTGTACTTATATCGAGAGCACACAAGTGTACAAAATGTGAAAACTCTAGTACATCAGGAAGTGATCTAGAAAGCGATTACAAAATTTCATCTTAACGCACATGAAACAACAAGTCAAGTAAAAGAAAAGTGAGTACTAGGAGTAAAAGTGGAAAAATTGTTCCCGGATTAAACAAATGCTAATCATAGAATTACAAATGTCCCACTTGACAATTCAATTCATAACTCTTAGATAGGAAAATAATAATAATTTTATAATAATAATTATAATTTTAGAGCCTGATTTTCTAAAATTAGGGGTGAATCTAAACTATTATGATTAAAAAGATAATACAGTAGAGTCTCCCTACAGTGAATTTCTCCCTATAACGAAATTTTTAATCGGAATGTTAAATAACATTCAAAATATTCTCCATATAACGAAGTGGTTGTCTCCCTATAACGAATTTTTTCAGACCTTTATCTTTTCGATTTTTGTCATTTTTGAAGAAAGTTGCTAATTTCTGTCAAATCGCTCACACGTACCTCTTTCTGGAACCACTCGCATTGTTCATTCCAGCGATAACACATAACAATAGAATGCAATGTGGAGGGTAATGCAGTTGTGGAGACCTGGGTTTCTACAGAGGGAGCAACATTTCTACGGGTCAAGATTCCAAGAATCGGGGTGGCAGTGAGGGTAGAAAAGGCAAATGGATGTGACAATACGCATTTTATGTTTATCCGTACTAGTACATATTATTCTCTAAATTGGTGAATTGTCTTCCGTTTTGAGCATTTTATTTATACAATAAAAATTAGTATAATTTTAACAAATTTATAATAAACATTACTTCATTTTTAATTGAGAGTCATAATTAAATATTTTTGAACTTATCGCACATACTAAAAGGTTTGTATCATTTACTTAAATAACTGCAAAAATCTCTGATCTCCGTATAACGAAATTTTCTCTATAGCGAACTTTTCAACTGGAACCAAGTGATTTCGTTATAGGGAGATTCCACTGTATTTCGAATTTTAAAATGGCGCAAACATCTTTTTTGTGCAATAGTGTTTTCAGAAACTGTGGAAGGAAAACGCTAAAATCTTCTTTCCTTTCTTAATTAATCAAAATTCTTACTAAATCTTTTTTCAATCGCTCTGAGGTGCACATTCCCACCTTCGAAAGTCTGTTAATTTTGTCGCGCTCCATCTGCCCTTTCGAGCAGACACAGAAGCCATGAGTTCCCTCTGTCTGACCATTTCCTTTCCCATGAATCGGAACTCCGATAGAGAAACGATTCGCGTCATAATAAAAGCCAATGCAATTGACCCGATAGCCTCTAAAAAAAGTGGGCGAAAACAGTGAGTTTCCGACGCGAGAGGCGGATGTCCAAATAAGGAGAGGAAAGTGAGCGCTTTGCCCTCTTTCTCCATTTGCCTTTTTTTGCCACCGAGCGAGAAGATGCATTGCACACATTACGAAACAGTTCAGCGCGTCATTGCAGATTAGGAGCACACTTGCACTAGTAGCTCCAATCGGATGAATCTCGTTTGCCTCATTATTTAATTAACTAATGAGTTTTAAAAAATATTGACATTTCAATCCAAATGTTTGTGACAGGGAATATTAATTCATTTTAATAGTGATAAATGCTATAAATTTTTGACAAGTTTCTTAAAGCACAATTCATTATATTACTCGATAGTTCTCTATTCTAAAAAATCCCGGCAATAATTCAAATATAAAACTATTTTTTAAATATTATATAAATTTCAATATTAACTGCTATGTTCTTTTTATTTGAAATTTTAGAATTTAAACTACAAAAAATATAAATAAATAAAATTCAGACTAACAGCAAACATCTAATTTTGCTCTATTTTTCAAATATAGTGATCTAGAACTTTGATCGTTAACCACAAAAGGTATTAATCAGCAATAAATAAATAGGATAATTTGTGTAGTGAGAGCTGCTGAGATAAAAAAAAAAATTGCATAACCTCTCTTAGGAAAACTCTTCTTTGATAACTCGTTGGCGATCAAACATCTTTGGCGTAAAATTATAAAATTTCGAACTATGAACTTTTTCAATTTGTTTCATTGAGGTAAGAAAAAAAGAAAATTTTAACGATTTAAGAAATTTAGGTGACATAGTAAATCAATTGCTCTAGGCATGGCATAACGCCACCCCACACCCCTGGTGCCCATAACGTCAAGGGTTATCTAACCAGTTGGGTGGGTGGATGAGTACAACAATTTCCACCACAGGGCCCTGAGAACTTACGCGAATGCCATAACACGAACAACTTTAAATTTTCTCCTCCCCCATAGTTTAAACTTATGAAAAACCCAAAACTTAAACTGGAGAAATTACTGAATCAGAACAAAAATATGCCCTGTCTGGGCAACACACTCTTAAAGAGTTTGACATTTACGGATAGAAATGATAAAAAAAAAAAACATTGTAACAACAGAACTTGATTAAATATAAAAAAAGCAGGAAACACACAAAAAGTTCGGAAAATATACACAATTAAACACAAATATCAGGAAAAAAAACTGTTCTGAATTTTAAAAAATGAACGAAGAAATAAAAAAATAATAATATTATTAATTCTGACACAAAATGTTTGAACTGATGGTATTATGGCAGTTGATTACACTTGTTCCTAAAACTCCACGTTCTTCCTTGCTTATACCATATGCACGGTGAAAATTTCAGTGGAGCACGAATCTAAGGATGTATAGGGAATTTGTATTCAAGCAGTTTTTATTTATTAGTATCAGTTATTGCTCTAGGCAGTATGAATTGTTTTCTTTCTTTTTTTTGTGATGGTATAAAAACTATTTTTATTTCATGTACTATTTAACTTCTAAATAGGGGAGAGTTGCCGACCGGTGTCTAGATCGGACCGATATCATTAATTCTATCGAATATCTGGGCCGTAAAATACGCAAATTATATTTTATAGATGCAAATGTGGTAATCACTTTAAAGAGAAAGCGCTACGTGGTTAGAGTTAGAGAAAAAGTATTCAGAATTAGATATCAAAATTTAAATATTTTAACAAACGACTCATAGCCCTTACTCAGTTTTAAAGTAAAAAAATATGTTGTTATATCCTCAGAAAGGTAACTTCTTTGGTTACAATTCACTATAATAATTTTATTAAAATAGTTTATAAATAAGATTAGGGAATTCTGTATGTATGTGCTTTTGTTTGGTTTTTGTCGAAAAGTCGCTTGGATTGAACCAAAAGCAGTTCCCTAAATCGGACTGTTTAAATCAATGGGTCTATTATCTTGAACAAGAAGAATAGGACAGAAAGCAGCTATAATCACTAGTAGTCGTTATAAATTAAAAGTGGAACACGACAAGGTAAAAAAACAATAGAAAGGGCATTAAAGGCATCAAATGTTGATTCAAAAAGAACAAAAACTAAGATTACTTATTTTTGAATCACATGCGAGGAAAAAAAGAAAAAAGAATTTATACAGTGCACGAAATGTCGTACTTGGATTCATACACTCAATGAATGCTAGTGTGAATTTGAATTTTCTTTTTGCTTTAATTTCGCGTAAAAAAATTAGCGGTCCAATTTGGCAATCCCGTTTCCTTAATTTACCGATGACATAATTTCTTAAGCTCTTTTTTCCTACTTAACAATGTATTTCATAAAAATTAATTACTCAAGGTGATCCAAACCACCACGCAACAGCCTGTCCTGTGACAAAACCCTTTCATTTCAAGAAGCCCAGTGCTGAAAATCTTTCGACGTGGTGTGAAAATAGAGAGTCAAGACAAAAGATCCTGGCACGACTCACATGTATTATGAAGATCCTTCATGAACGAAGGCATGATATCATCATGGATTAAGAAAGATTTTTCTCGCTTCCATCAGCAATTAAGACTTCCACTGCCGACTGTTTCAGTTTACTTTTTGTATTTATTATTATTGTTGCTTAAATTTTTTTTCTCTTTTTCTTTTGTTTTTCTTCTTTACGCTGAGAAGGATTTATATTATTGCAAACCTTATCTGGTCGGTTCCCTACCGGTGGATTAATAATAATAATTAATTACATTGTTTTGAAGATAAACAAGCTGCACAAAAAATTATACTACTTTTGAAGTGAAACTTCTTAACGCAGGTTTCGGGATGGGGAGTCAGCATACGAAAAGCGAGCGTCACGCGACGGAAGTACGTCATACCCGCGCAGGCGCATCGATGAGGCCACATATACCTATACTTTCGTAAGCTGCGTGAATAAACGTGTTGATGCGGAATGCGCGCATGCGCTCTTTTATATAATAGACTGCATACTTTTGTTAAAGAGGAATTTTACATAATTATTGACGTTTCTGATTGTTTAGTGAATGGTGCACTTGGGAAGTTGGTACATGTAAAATTCAATGAAGAAAACAACGTTTGCAGAATATGGTTGGAATTTCCTGGTTCTCCTCGATGGATTGGCCACAATTACCATGAAATGTCACTTATTTTGGCTGGTGATTATAATGCTAATTTTGCGGATAAAAAGTCAGAGCCACTTGTAAAATTTATTTTTGAAGAATTTAACTATGAAAAGTAATCCGGCACTGTCGACGACAAAGTTTCATACAACCGTTGATGCAGTTTTTCCAGATGTTTTAATAAAATAGAAACGCAGACATTTGTAACAAAGTTCAGTTATCACAAACCAATTGTTCCCATTATAGAATGTGATGATTACATTAGATTTTTTTTATTTCAGTATACAGATTGATAAAAAAGTAAACAAATGTTTTTTCAATAACTCCTTGTATATTCTTTTTTGTCAGTTTTAGTCATAAATTATAAATAAATAATGAGTTAATATATATTTGTACTTATTATCATTACTATAAATAAATAATTATATTTAGATGTTATTAAATGTATTATTTTTAAATGTTTTGTTTCATTTGTGGGACGGAAGTGAAAGCAAGAGAAAAAGAGAGTGATTGTACATAAGCTTACTTGAGAGTAATGATTCTACCATTATGCATTTAGTTATATAGAAAAGTGTAAGACTCACCGACACACCCGCTTTTTATTATTATTAAATTTACTTCTCTATCACTGTACATTAAAAAATGTCCAGGTAGTCAAAATTCGGCAACCTTCCCTTATATCAACACTCATTAAAAAATTCGTTTATGTTTATACTTTTGGTTAAGAAGGTTTTTTTTTTAATTCCAGTGTCATAAAAAAATCGTTGAGGATTTTGAGAGACAATTTTGGACTAACTATTGAAAATCCTTTAAATGTAAAAGGACTTTTCGACATTTTTGTGGTCATAGCATGAAATTAAAAGCTCATTTAAAATCTCTTAAATGAGCTGTGAGACTCATCTAAGCGAAAATGTGAAAGAATTCATTTGCATTTGAAATCAATTCTGAATGAAATGCATGACTTCAGAAGACATTCTGGAATAGGACACATAAAGCGAAATAAAAAAAGTGCATTCATTTCAAACCATATGTCGTCTTCTTGAATAATATTCAATGCATTTGACTTCACAGTATGCAGGAGCGAATATGTATTTGAAACTGCAAAGCATCAAGTGCAGTGGCGTAGCGAGGATAAGTGACTCCTGATGTTTCTGTATTATATTAGAAATAGCTGCATATGCGCCTTACAATATAATACGAAAGAGTTTTAATTAATTTTAATTAATTTATGACTTATTAATTTAATTAATTTATAGTTAAATATAACTGTTATTTCCGGGTTATAATATATTTTTTCGCCCCCCCCCCATTATTACCAGAGGCCCTAGCTAGTGTAAATGGCGGCCAGAGCATAGTATTTTCACCCCTCATCCCATTTGACTTTAAAAAGTGGCATATATGAATTAACGTTTTGTCAACATGGCCAGTGGCGTAGCGAGGTTAAGTGTAACCGGGGAATATGATTTCTTTTTACTCCAGTCTTCATCAGTGGCTTAGCAAGAGTAAACAGCGCTTGGGGCATGTTATTATTTTTAAGCCCC
Organism: Araneus ventricosus; assembly: GCA_013235015.1. Taxonomy (NCBI): domain Eukaryota; kingdom Metazoa; phylum Arthropoda; class Arachnida; order Araneae; family Araneidae; genus Araneus; species Araneus ventricosus. Next base: position 84,701 of record BGPR01004994.1, read on the forward strand.
TCATAATATTTTGCTTTAAAACATGGCACGGAGTAATGTTTTGACTCCATGGTGCCCCAAAGAACTGGCGCCCGATGCATTTATACCCCCTTGCCTCCCGACCGCTGCGCCATTGATCCAGTGAAGAGATATTGAAACGCAGAAGAATTTAGTAACAGAATAGAAAATCCACTCCCAATTCTGCTCCAAAGAATATCGCCACTCTAACATTCTTAAGTGACGAGAATGAGCTCAGGTGTCGATTAGAAAGTTTTCTTCCGCTAGACTGACTGACTTGTCATTCCCTTCCAATCGAAGTATTCACTCAACAAATCAAGCTGCTTTAGTTTTATAAACTAGCTAAGCTAACCAATTTTCATAAACTAGCTAAGCTAACCAATTTTCATAAACTAGCTAAATTACAGAGAAAAATTACTTTGACCAAATCTTTCTTTATAAAAACCTAGGCCGACGAGAGGTTCTAAAACCTTTTAGGATTTGGGACCCAGATTTTTATACCAGTTTTAATTTCTCTAATGAATTTTGGATAATTCCTATCCAAATATTTTGTGTGTTATTTCTACGCGTACCTTTAAGAGTGACGTTTCATTTTTGTAGGAACAAAATGTGTAGTTTTCTTGTTTTGTTTTTACTTTAATACTCTGATTTGTTTTAAATTGTGACATGTTTCTGTTCTTTTTCTAAGGAGGAACACCACATCGTTTGGCACTCGCTGGAATATTTTAGACAGGATGGGAGCAGATATATCAATATCTAGGATATATAAATATAGATTTTAAATGTTTCAGAAGAAGATTTTTTAAAACCATAACAGTTATCAGACAGTGCATTTTAGTCAAGAGCATGAAAACAATTTATATCTTAACCTGTCATTTTAATAAAGTTCAGTTGTGGTTAAGTCATTATGTAACAGCGAATTCTGGAGAAAAAAGATCTCTGGCAAATGGCATTCTACGTAAATACTGAGAAGGAGCCAAACTAATCTACAGCAGAATAAGAATCTTTACTTCCATGGAATCAAATCATACCTACCAGTTGAGAACGAAATTCGTAAAATAAAAAATATCCACACAATTCCAAAAATATATATCAATATCCAACTGTCCTTTGTTCTGTTCAAACATTAGACCACCCTCTTTTTTTATAAAAACAAATAATGCTAAATTTCATATTTTAGAAGAATTTAGAAGAGCTCTTCTATTTTATATGCAACGATATGTGTTTTTGAACTCCGTAGGGGAAAATAACACTCACTTAAACATTTCAAGACAAAAGACTCTTTTGCAGAAAAAAACAGTTAAGATAGTATATTTTGAGATAAGTTAATTATTTTTGGGGTATTGTATAAATTCCAGTAATAGATTTTTCACAGTCATTTTTCACCGTCATAGCTATTATCAAGAGAACAGTTAATTAGGGAGCCATGCTCTTTCTTTTGGAAAAAAAAATCATTACTTTTTTACTGAATACTTATCGCAAACAGGATCTGAAAAATATCCTACAATATTTGGACTCACCATGCAGGAAAGGGTTAGCTCAGAATAACAATTACGATACACTTGCGCATTCAAAGAAAATTCATTAAGACTACAAAAGTAATTTTCAAAAAGTTGCAAACGAAATAAAAGCAAGACAAAAACGAAACTGCAAAAAAGATATCCGAAAGGAAAATTACGAAGCGCACTTTCGAATCCTATTCTAACTGATTTACAATTACCAGTTAGGTAGAGTAAGAGAAATGCATAGTTCGTTTCAGGTAAAACTGACAGCATTCGTGGAGTCTTAACAAATGAAAAGAATATTCTTTCCAACTCGAAAAGAAAATAATTAAAGAAGCAGACAGAAAGGAAGACGTGTGGAATGTTGAGCAGCATACATGAGTAGAAAGCGATATTTTTTAAAATTATTTTTTCTGTTTGGTTTGATCTGGAAGTGAAGGGAGTAAAAGGTAGATAAAAATTGAAACAGTTGTTCAGCCCTAATCCGTGAAAATAGCGCTTTGCACGAGTGCTCCTGAATCAAAACATATCTGCATGTGGCCAAATTCTCCGCCAAAAGTGGTGAGTCAGCCGGCAACCGGTATGTTTGGATGAAAGGAAAAACGTTCAGGCGCATGAACATTTCCAGTGAGACGAACAGAACAGGTTGAAAGTACACAATTGAAATCGAGTTTTGAATGCTGCTTTCAGAATCTTGTTCGTCATTTCAAAAGTCGATAAACAAATGAGGAATTAATAGCAATTCATTGAAAGCAGTAAAAGAATATACAGTAGAGTCTCCCTACAGCGAATTTCTCCCTATAACGAAATTTTTAATCGGAATGTTAAATAACATTCAAAATATTCTCCATACAACGAAGTGGTTGTCTCCCTATAACGAATTTTTTCAGACCTTTATCTTTTCGATTTTTGTCATTTTTGGAGAAAGTTGCTAATTTCAGGGCAAACAAATCGCTCACAAGTGCCTGTTTCAGAAACCACTCGCATTAATCATTCCAGCGATAACACATAACAATAGAATGCTATGTGAAGGGTAATGCAGTTGTGGGGACCTGGGTTTCTACAGAGGGAGCAACATTTCTACGGGTCAAGATTCCAAGAATCGGGGTGGAGTGGGGATGGAAACAGCAAATGGATGTGACAATACGTATTTTATGTTTATCCGTACTAGTACATATTATTCTCTAAATTGGTGAATTGTCTTCACTTTTGAGCATTTTATTTATACAATAAAAATTAGTAGAATTTTAATAAATTTATAATAAATATTACTTCATTTTTAATTGAAAGACATAATTAAATATTTTTGAACTTATCGCACATACTAAAAGGTTTATAACATTTACTTAAATAACTGCAGAAATCTCTAATCTCCGTATAACGAAATTTTCTCTATAGCGAATTTTTCAACTGGAACCAAGAGATCTCGTTATAGGGAGATTCCACTGTATGTTTTGAGACGGTTCAGCCATCCTCTAAAACATAACTACTAATGAAATCAAAATTACTATAGTTTATCCTATAACAGACAGGAAAGTCTTACAATAGTTTTATTTTCAAAATGAATTTAATTACTTTTTCATGGTTAAAATTTTATAAATATTTTAAAACATTAATGCTAACTCAAAATTTATTTTTTTCAAGTATTTAATATGATGAAACACGCGAGTAATACAAACATAATTAAAGTTATTTAATTGAATGCCATTTTTCAGAGGCGTTTGATATTCATCAAGTCAGGTTTTTTTTCACTTCTCGATTCATAAACAGGTCTGTCTGTTGGTGATTTTAAGCATAAGAAACAAGTAAAGTCAAATAAAAACAATTGTTAAAACACACTTTTATTGGTTTGCTAAAAAGTAGAATTTTTTCTATTATATTTATTTAATTATTCACATTTTTTACTGTTTAGTCTTTATTTTATAATTCATTATTATAAATATGGAATCTTGTAATAAAGCTTTTCTCAAATTAACTGTCAGGTGACGCCACGCGTAAGGAATCAAAATTGAAAATATTAAAATATTGTACTGAGATAACGAGAACACACAAGTGTACAAAATGTGAAAACTCTAGCACATCAGGAAGTGAGCGAGAAAGCGATTACAAAATTTCATCTTAACACACATGAAATAACAAGTCAAGTAAAAGAAAAGTGAGTAATAGGAGTAAAAATGGAAAAATTGCTTCCAGATTAAACAAATGCTAATCATAGAATTACAAATGTCCCACTTGATAACTCAATTTATAACTCTTAGATAGGTATATAATAATAATTTTATAATAACAATTATAATTTTAGCGCCTGAATTCCCAGCCATCAAAACTAGGGGGAAATTATTCACAAGACTTTTATTCGTCATCCAGAAAGAAACACTCCTCTCCTCTTTAAGTAAAATAAATCATTGATTTCTCAGAGATGATTTTGAAAACCTTTTTACGTTATTTTATTTTTAAATCTATTCATTGTTTGTAGCACTGGTTACATCGGAAACATAAATATCCCAATGACAATCTTTGTAAAAGCAAAAAAAAGAAATTTCAATATTGAATATTAAATAAACTACCGATTGTCGAATAAGCTATCCATATACAAAAAAAGCAAAGAAATACGGAATACAAGTAATTATCAATCTACAAAAAAGAGAAACATTCTTAAATACAAAGATATACATTGCGATTGAAAACAGACTAACTAACTAGGGTTTTCAGTGAATAGCGATTTTTGAATCCCAGATTGCAGCTCAATAAAAATAATTTCAGCCAAATACTTTAGAATCATTAGAGTATTATAAAAAAATGAAAATACAGGGATTACAGAGCATTAAGGTAAATAGTGGCAGACGAAAAAAAAAATAGAAATTTATATGTAAATAACATATAATAAATACTATGCTTATTTATTAAAAAATCGTTATTAATTTTTCATAAACATTTTTGTTGTGTTTTTTCTCGTATTTAATTTCTGGAGGTTTGTTTGCAAAAAAAAGTCTAGTTCGAGAATTCAACTTTTTGCACAGAGAAAAACTTAAAACATAATCGTAACTTTACGACGTAAATGAAAGCAGATGTTTGATAATATATTGATATAACCAAAACGGTTATAATTTTTTAAATAATTCTAAGAATAGAAAGTTTTGGAATAAAGCCATAAATATTTGGAATTAAGGCCTTCACTGCCAGGAGGAATAATTCTAATGCATTAAAAATGAAATTTCAATGTATCTAGCTTTGTATTTTATTTATTCACCAAACAAATTCTAATTTCAAGAAATTTAGAAGATATATATGCAATAAATCCTTTTTAATCGCGCCGTTCAGAGTGAAACTATAGTAGCTTCCACTGCTTGATCGCCTATCCCCATGACCTACGCAAGCCGCTTCAAAGTGCTGAACTAGTGATTTCTTATCTATTGCATTCCAAATGAAAGGTATTTCCAGTTTCAAAGATATAAAAGGTCCCTCCACTAATTTGACGCCGTCTTTCAACGATTTGACGCTCACCGGTGATACGCATAGCTGCGATCAACGACTGGATCATCTACATCTTGCCTAAAAAATTTTAATAAATACCTTTTAATTTTAAACATCACGCGAAGACTACTATAGAAGACATGTGATGCCTTTTGGAATGACTACAGCTCTCTACAAAAATGTCTACATCGACATCTTTGCATACATATACAAAATACATGCATGAGATAAATAATTTTAAATCTATACGCAATAATTGAATGCATTCTCATAAATCGATGCACCATATTCTTCCTCTCCAAAACATAGGGTAATTAGAAAATAATCATCAAGTTTTAAAATTATATAACTTTAAAATATAAATTACAGTCTTCAATACTAATCGAGAAAAGAAGAAGCAGGTGTTAATTTTTTATTTTCATATTGATGTTAATTTTTATTTACATTTTCTACACCAAACAAAGCGCAAACTCATTCTCGCGTTAAGAAGAGTTTCATTTTGTTACAAGCCGATGTCGTGTCCTGTTTAGGTAGCCTCCAGATCTTAAGGTTTGCGATTTCTTCCTTTGGAGTTACATTGAAGCACTGAGTATGTACTCAGCTATTTTGAATGAGCTTCTTATCAACGCTTTTACGAACACAGATAATGAATGACATGCTCAGGAGAGAATTGGACTGCCGTATACAACGCGTGTTGCGTATCGAAAGGAAGACTCATAGAACTTTTGCAGCTATTAATATAAAAAATGGAAATGTTTCTGTTTATTATGGGTATTATTAATTTTCATAGTCGTAATACTTTTTTAAAATATGGCGAATTTAAAGCTGATGATTATTTTTAATTATCTTGTCAGATCATCCAGTCCTCCGAATCGACAAGAAAACAAATCTCTTCGCGTTTCAGAAACGCATCAATTTATCACGCGCTTCAAAATAAGTACTATCGCAATCTGTGCTCTTTCTCTTGTCTCCTCTATTTTTCATGGAGGGAAGTACTCATAATCTGAAAAAGTTGAAAACAATATTTTTAACAGTGATTGTTTTACTTTTTTATACAGAGTAGTCATAATTAAAGTATAGGCGTTTACAGCTTATTTACAAAGAATATACTGGGGCACACGCATCAAGCTAGGAATTCATCTGTACTCCATTCCATTCCATATGTCCCAAGACTGTTTTTTTTTCATCCATTCATGTCGAAAAATAAGGCACGTCATTCACGGAGGCTCCCAAGTTTGTTTTGAGACAAGGTTCAAAGTCGCAGAATTCTACCCACCCCCCATCCTCTTCTTCTACGTGAGAGATTTCGAGTTTCATTTCTACCCTCGACGTGAGGTCTCAATGTAGGCAGATCCTTTGATGTGCCGCTACCCTCTAATCGAGGCCCGAAATTGGATTCGGCGCATGAAGTGTTGGATTTTGAGTTCGTTTGAATTCCAGCATTGCCATTCCGCTATGCCAATTCCCAGTTTTTAAAACTGACGATTGCTTTTTCCTTCCCGTGTTCCAAAAATTTCATTTTGGAAGAGATGTGAATGGCCTGCTTCACATTCGTTTCCATATTATTTAGACCATGGGGAACCGATTTATAAAGAAAAGAAGTACCCAAGAAATTATATTTTCGGCACAATGGGGGAAATGGCGATGCAGGCTGATTTCGTGCGGTAAAATAGGCATGGAAACTATAAAAAAATGAACTTTTTATGTGACTGACTGAAATTTAATGGAAATTTTAACAAAGACATGTTTCTTTAGCAGTTACATTTTATTTTTAGCATTTAACTGAATTTTTTCACTTTTGCAATTCACCTGTTCACTTTACAATTCAGAACTTATTTTTTACAACTTCGCTTCCATCAATTTATTATTTAATCTACAAAATGTTTTCAATATGTTTTCCTTTTACACTTTGTACCACCATCATTTTGAAAGGGATGCTATCGACTGCGGAAGGCAACATGTCTCTATCGATCTGCAGTGTTACATGATCTTTAAAACTGGCTCAATTATCTACATTTACAGAATAAACAAGCCGTTTAAAATGATCCCACAACCAAAAATTACAAGGAATAACATCAGGCGAACAAAAAAGTGCACAATTCATATCCACGCAACTTTTCTGCAGAGGACAAATAGTAAATGTTAAAAAACAAACGAAACCGTTAAAAATATTTCTGTGCTAAAATACCCATCACATGTTAGTCTTGCATGTAAAACGCTCCTTTTAAAAGAATTTCTATACCAATTTCTCTTCCCCAAATCAGCCTGCAGCGCCATTTTTAGCCCTGGAGACGAAAATGTAAACATTTTATATAAATCGATTTCCCATGATATAAATAATGTTATACAAAATGGTGGTTCGTTTGTGACCCAGTACATTCTCTGTGACTGAGCTCTAAATATCTGTACTTTAATTGTGGCTACAATGTATAAAGCAATTTTGAAATACATAAGGATTCATATTCAGAATTTCTTAAAGGTTCGAGCAAGAATTATTTCAAAAATTAACAAAAAAATATTGATAAGACATAATACGAATGTTGATTTCAAAGTTATTATTTTGCCAGAAATAATAACACAGATTTCTTTCTCTCATAATAAAGAAATTTCTAATTTTGTTTTCCAAGAAAAGTGCCCTCAATTCCTTCTTTTAAACAACGGAACTCGAAGCTGACGGGACCACACGAAAGATTCGATTAATCCAAAATTTCGAATCCAGAAAAGCGGGGTCTGAAAATGAATACAGGAAGAGAAAACGACAATTTTTTTATACTAAAAATGCCAGTAAGATTTTAGTATTTAATAGTTTTGATAAATAATAAATTAATAAGCAGTAAATAATTTTAATAAATGAAGTTATAATAACTGCAAATAAAGATTTTTAATTAAAAGATTTCAATAAATAAATAATTTTACTTGATAAACAGTTGACAACACTTTGAATACAACAATTATACACCAAATAAACATTTCAATTCACATTTAACGTGTTGAAACTTTTAAAAAAAGTAAGAATTTTGTGTTGCTTTTTTTATTGACTGCATAGTACGACAGTCAAGGCCTCGAAATCAGGTCTTCAAATTTATTCATTTGCGATCACTGAGGCCATGACGCATTGACTTCACGAGCAAAATACAGAAATAAAAACAAGTTTTTAATTCTCAGTTTTCACTTCGAAATAACTAAAATTCGAATAATAAATGATGTTTTAACATTATGTTAATAGGAAATTCAAGCAACCAGAGAAAAATTCGAATTAAAAACGTTAGAATCGGGTAAGTTCCACAGTAGGTCATTTTCATTTCTTAACAGTTCGATTATAAATAACAATGCGGGATTTTTTTCTCTGCTTTTATCTAATAATATCGACTGATATTCACTAACTTATTGAAGTTAAAAAATCTGATAATGGCTGATTAAAGTTTAATTTACCTTCCAGTTTATCACAAGACTAAGATAAAGGTTGAGCGATTTTCACAACTACGCGAGCTAAATAATGAGCAACAGATAACAGCCCATTAAAAGAAACAAAGCAACATATTATACAACATATATAAACAAAGCAACATTGCTAACTTGGCACGAAAATATTGCAACCACTTTTTTTTTACTTTTTATCATTTGTAATGTTTGTTATTAGGTTTACTTTTCAAAACTTTTCTTTGGTTACTCTATTTTTCCTTCATAATACATGTTTCTTCTTTCAAAACTAAAATCTTGAGTGGTGTTTTTTAATGTCAGTATTACTGCTTATTTTTAAACATTCAGTTCTGGTAACTAGTTGCACTCATTCATTCATCGTGAAAAGAAATTATAAGCAGAAGTACAACTTTTTTTATTCAAAAAAAATCATTCTTCTGTTGCATTTAACAAAAAACTCCATCATCAACTTAAAATATCAACATGCACCACCAATACAACTATACAAAATGTAATGTTTTTGTGCCTCTATTTCGAAGTTTTGAGTTGTAAGAAGCGTGCCAAATGCAATTCATATATTGATTCCAGTATGGTGTCATCCTCTTAGTTTCTTTTTGCTCGATTTGGAAAATTTCCATTAATTCAATAGTTGGAAAGAAACTAATAATTACAACTTTTGAATTGTTTATTGAAATAATCTATGTAATACTGCTTAAAAGCCGGTGTTTAAATCGATTAGGATAAATAAATATAAAATAATGAAAATTAAAAAGCCCACTTCAAAAAGGCAATAAGCCAAACATCATATTTACCAATCTGAAATGCGATACAGAAATCAATCACTATGTCGCAAGACAAAAGGTGCTTGTGCCATGTCACAATGAATAAGCAAATTAAGTTTCCTATTTGACAAAAACGTTCTGGTTACTCAAAGGAGCTATGACTTACTCTAACAAACTGACTAAAAACTGACATCGACATGAATATGCTTTCAATTTTATTTAAACGATACCATTTCGAGAAGGTGAACATTATTAAAAGGAGAGTTTGTTACGAATCCATCGTAACAATACAATGTCACAGGCCAAAGATGACGGGTTCGTGGGAACTTGGTTCGCATATGATCACGAATCAGGATATTTAGATAGTGCAGATTTCAGCTGCTTTCACATCAAACAACCAAACACTTTCTTCAATCGTCTGCTCGTTTTCAAATCACCTTAACTCTGGAACAAATTATTTAATACAGACCGGCCCTAAAAATATTGGTTACTGATTCAATATTGAGAAACTGGAGTGAAACTGGGTTTTTGTGATGGCAGTTACTTTTGTTTAAGAACAGCGAGGCACTTTCTGGAGACCTGGCGAACATTGGTTGCGGAGCTGGAAACGTTGTTAGTAATAGCGATGTGGTTAGAAAAGGAATTTAATGTAAAAGCTGGATATACTAAATACGAGATGGCGAGAGATTACATCGTAGAATTATATACAATAACAGCAACAAAGAAAGAAGAAAACGGGGAGCATTCCAGAAAAATCATGCCTCCATACCAAAAGTGAATACAACAAAATCTTTGGGATACAAACAAGCTACCTCATCCTAAAATGTACTCAGACTTTTCGACATCGATTGTTGGGTGCCAATTTTGGTCTCAAGGTATCAGGAAATCATTGGTTTGTGTCAAGGAATAGCCGTAGCCATTTTGGCATCCATATGTAACGGATGTTAAGATACTATTCTGCAGGATGATATATGGCTAGGGTTGCCATACGTCCCGTATATCACTAAACAGTCCCGTATTACTATTTGTCCCTTTTTTGTCTCGTTTTCTCCCTAAGATTATTTAGAAAAAAATAATACCAACTAAAATTGCGAAGCAACTATGAAATTGAGAATGGAAGATAAATGGCTTTGCAGATACGAAATATATTGATCAGAAGTCATGTTCAATAAAGCTATGCGAATACGTATTTGCCATTCCAGCCCACAATGTAAATGTGGAGATAATAGTTTCCCTAATGTCAACCCAATGGTCGGATGAAAGAAACAGGTGGTCAGTGGAGACAATGGAAGCGATTTTGATTTGTCATTATAATTTTAAAATGTCTTGCTCCCAATTTTATAATTATGTGAAAGATTAGATTGCTTAATCTGTATTGATTTTTTTATCAGAGTTTTTTGTGATTTTTTTAGCACTAAAACGTCCCGTATTAATGATTGGCAATTACGGCACTGTACAACAAGACTCATGAATGTGTGTTAGCTCATTTCACCACCCGGGGACTACTACAACGGTTACTAGTGCTCAACTTTAACATAGCTGCGCAAGCATGATGCGTGTTATCAATTAGTATAATGAGGCTTATAATGCTAATCAAATCCACATGATCTCATATTCACTGTCACCCTTTTTTGGCGTTTCGGATTAATTAGTTTTTCCATTTGCGTAGGTGATTTAACACTTAAAATTGCAACAAAAAGTTAAGTAAAAAATTAAATGAAAAAGAAGTCATTAAACCTATATATATATACAAAGCAAACTGTAATAGTACAATTGACTGAACAGTTTTATATATACTTTTCTAAAAGAAAAATCCAAATAATTTTTTCCTTTACGAAGAGAAAATAGGATCGATATCCAAATAATTAATGAAATAGGGCATCAATATTTAAGGAGTTAAATTTTTATTTTTAAATTAAGTACCCGTCCCAGAAGAAACGCAAGATAAACACGGGACAAATAAATCATTTAATTCGAATAATATAAAATTTCTCCTGTGGTTACAAATTTCTCCCAGGTAGCAAAAAGCAAAATCCAGGACAAAAGTGATAGCAGGAAGTAACACATGTATTACTTGGACTTCCAGAGTTGAGTTTTAGAGCAATAAAGCAAGGTATTTTATAAATGTTCTTAAATATTTTCGTCATTTTTTATTCGCTTGTTTATTCTTACTTTTTGCTCTAAAACAATACTCTATAAAGTTTTCTCTTTTTATGTCAGTCTAAATTTGTTTTCGAGGAGAAGGAATAAAATATATACTTATCACTCTTTTTACGAATCATTTGATTTACGATACATTATTCAGCTTGAATAATGGATCAGTGAAAATTTTGTGCATATCAAAATTATTTTGATTTATAATAAACAATACGATACTAAATGTTACATTTAAAAATATTAAATACTAGCTGATGCATCCGGCGGGATGAATATATTTTCATGTCTAAATACAGACTGTACCAAACGATTTTTATAAATATCTGAAAGCTACTTTTTTCCTTAAGTTCTTAATAATGATACAGCTTTTCATTCAGCACTGCGAGTGACAACTAGGAGTTAAATAAATAAAAGTATTTAAAATATCTATAATATTTTTATTCAGTAGGGGGAATAACAACACTAAAGATAAAATAATAATTTCGATACATAGAAACATAGTTTTTGATTAATAAAAAATATTTATTTAATTAATTGTCACGAAACCTTTACCAAAACCTTTCTTATGCATCATAGAATTTGTGCGCAAAACTTAAAAGAAAATATGTTCTGTACTTTGGATTTCTTTAGCATACAAACTATTCATGAAATTTCACTTTTATTAACATAGATTTATTTGTAATAGAAAAACTGCAGTCTATCAGTAATTTTAATATTAAAAAATTGTTTGTTTTATTTTTCTAAGGATAATATCAATTTATAGCACTAAGAAATAAATGAATTAAGAAGTGTTTAAGAATTAATTGAATATAATAACAAATTTATATGAAGTGACTACAATAATAATTCACAAACATATTAATGTATGAAATGAATATGATTTATGGACTGAATTCAGATTAATTTTTAATATTTGCTTGGAAGTGCAGTGTAAACCTCCTGACTTTTTCATCAAGTTCTCGAATAGCCATAATACATTAATTTTCTGATAGCCAAACCTTACTCACAAACGAAATTTCTATAAGTCATTTATATTGTAAATTTTTACTTAAAACTAAGAGACTTGCATATCTACAACCTGATTAAATATACAATAATTTTCATTTACTGATTACAAAATAAATTCAAGAATGTTTATATTTAGAGAAAATACAACATAATGGAATCAAAAAAGTTATTGACATACTGGCCAATTAACAAAGGCAAAACTATGTTCTTTTTTTCAGATCGAAATATTTAAGAGCGAAATGAAGGAAAAAATTAGCATTTTTGCGACGAGAACTAAGGAAAACATCTCTATAACTTTTTTAAGCCATTGAATTCCAAAGCACATAGATTTTCTGAAAGTGGTTCCAGTCAAGAAATGATCACAGTGTATTTGCTCCAGTATTTGGCTTCTTCAAAAAAGATCGAGAAATAGTTAATTTTCTTATAGCATGTGATGCATTTACTTTAGAACTGCAATGGAATATTTAAGCAAAACCATGTCCAAAAAAAGAAGAAAGAAAAGAAATAAAAACACCTCTATCTATTTTAACTTCACTATCTTTGCCATATCGCTCGGACAGATCTGCTAGAAAAAATAAAAATAATAAAATCGAATAATGAATGTGAAATATGTCGTGTATTTTTACTTCGTCTCGGGTATTAAAAGCTTTGTATCAGAAAGGTTTTCAATCAGCTAAAATATTAATACGTATGATGAAACTCATTTATCTATTTAATGAATATATCAACACACAAAAAATATAAATCCCCATGTGTTCTTTTTTTAACAGCATTACAGTCAATGACTTTTTCGCGACATTTCTAAAGCATTAATCATAAGTGGGATATTTTTTGAATAAAATGAACCATTAAATTAGCTCTTTTTTTTATTTTCAAAGGAATTACCATACTTCATAAAACAAAGACAGCTAATCTACTTTATTCCGTTTAAAATCATAACTTTTCTCAGCACTGTTTAAAATAACTTTCAATCTCGATGCGAACACGTCTTTGACGGGTCTATTTGTTTACATTCTCAAAACTTTCGCGCTCTTTCAAACCGAAGCGCTTCACCGCCAAAAATAGCAACCCGATAACCACCTATCAAAAACTTCTGAGATGAATGTTTCAAAACAAAGCTTATATTTCCAACCAAAACCATTCAATCAGATTCCATCCCAGAATAGACAATGACTGAGTCAAATTATTATCTTACCGTTTCTTGATAAATCTCTAGTGGAGTTTTCATGTGATGAATACCGTTTAATCCGTTCGGGTCGGCTTTGTCACCGACAGAGTCGGCCATTTTGCTGAGACGGGACGGCCCGGATGGGAAAACAGAGTCGTCGCTGACCGAACCGACGGGCATGTCTAAAACCACCTGTTCGTCTGCTAGCTTGCTCTGTTTCATCCTTATCTACACTCGCGCAATTCTGGGCGTTGTCCGAAGCTTGGCCTTCTCTTTTCGATTCGTCGGCTGCGAAACTTCAAATCGAACTTGATCTTGGAGTTAAAATCCACGTGCTATTTTTCGGCTTCCACTTAAAAATAGTTGATTGTTTGGATTTTTGCCTGTAAATCGTACCTGCTATGGGTCTTTTGCTGTCGATCTGCAACAAATTAGTACTATTTTAAAAGCTCGAGCAATAATGCACATAGATGAAAAGCAGTTTTTCTTCCCATCTTTTTTATGGAACAAAAGTGCTACTATGCAGTAACTCTCAGCACTTTTCATAAAACCTCCTGGCTATTTAATACAAAAAAGGATTTCAGCAAATTGTACACCGTCCTTCCGTATAATCAGTGCTGCATTATCAAATAGACAACTGCCTCGAGAATTTCCTTTGATTAACAAGGGCCATGTACTCGAACTTATTCAAGTTAAAATCAAGTATCGTTTAAATTTCAGAACATTATTCTTCAGATTTTTCAGGTCTTCAAAATCACTTACAAATTTTTTTTCGCAGTTGGCTGATTTACTCAGCAACCTTGGCAAAAACTATATTCCAGCATTTAGATTCTGTTACAAAATTTGCGTAATTTTTTTAACCATGTTATTTAAAATTTAAACTTTAAGTTTTTTTATATGCAAGATACTGAAACCTTCTTGAAGGCGACCCGTAGTTAATTGTTTTGTTACTTCAGTTTGTCATAACATTTGTTACTTAAAAACTGCTTATATAGAGATTAAATTAAAATCAATAAAAAATATGTGATTTTGGAAGTAGGAGAGTGGAAAGGGGGGCCGCGAAATTTGCGTTGCCTAATGGCCCCTACAAGGCTTCATTCGGCCCTACGTGTAATGAATGAATATGACTGAATACAAATAGAAAAATCAAGTAGAATTTGTACAAGATCAGAATACTATGGAGATTATCTGAAAAATAAAAGCGTAACTCTAAATCATCTTTTATTTCAATTATAAGGAAAGTTCGAGACAATATATATTAATTGCATTTGAGTACTAGTATAAATATAGAAATATAAAAATATTTTTACCTAAAAAATACGAAAATTTTTCCACAAGTTTGGAAAGAAACAAAATTTTCGGAGTAGCTCGGCATGCCTTTCCCCTGGTAGTCGCAGCCAATCAGATCTGTTACCTGTAATAATTTCTAAAACGCTAGGGTTATTTGTCCAAGAACATAGTTGTTCCATTTATCTGTGTGTCCTACATTATAGTGCAAAGTAGCACAACGATGAAATTAATCATTGAATTTTAATAAAATTGCAGGAATCGATAGAAAACGTAGCCTCATTTTTCTTCAGCTCTATATTCTAATTAATTTTAAAATATCTTGCCAAAATCAAATAATTAATTTTGAAATTTAAAAAGAAATCTACTATATTTTGAAATCTGTTGTCTACAATTGAATCTTAATTTTTTTAAAAAAATGTTTGTTCTCATATATCATTGTTAGCTCTGGTTTCTAAAATAATTATTATATTTTGCTAGTAAAATTTGATGGATTTAATTCATATTTTGTTTCATTTTATTATCCTGATCAGATCATTTTTAAATAATTTTTGAACTGTTATTTATGAATAATGATAAATGTTACAACTGATGTCCGTAGAATTACATCTAATTTTGAAATATTATTTTACTAGCTTGGCCTGTAAAGCCAGAAATTAATTACCTCAAAAGTAAGTACACGTGTAGTAATATACACGATTCCAGACAGAGACATTTCGTTTATTATACCTTACTCGATACACGGAGAAGCTCATATTGCATTTCTGCTGTTCTGTCTAAAATACTACATTTTAAAAAATTGATCCAGATGGCGGATCGTATAACAAATATACTGACTAGCAAGACTCCTTGTCCAAATAAATTAAAATCAAAATTTGAAGCAGATTAGTACTCAGTTATTGTTTTCGCTTAAGTTAACTGCATAAAAGTTAGGAAGACAATGCCAATTTTGGTGATTTGCTCCAACTTGTACTTCGAATTTACTCATTTATTGATGCATAAATAAATAAAACGCCATGGTTGAGACACCTAATTAGGAGGCCATGCTTGTGGGGAGAAGATTCAGGGAGTAAATAAAAGTTGAAGATACTTTTTGATTTGTCTCAATGGGCGAAAAGAAATCACGTAGCCTTAAATAGAGATATATATCTCTACAGTTGAAAACAATAATAGCAACAAATGAACAATGAAATTCTTTAACATTTGGACTTCAAAGTTGGTTTTACCTCAAAAAGATTTTTCAGAGTAGTAAATGAAAGTCAGTATGATGAAATAGGAATAATAGGCTGCCAAAGGAAGTGTTACTCAAGGAGAGTGGGTTTTCCAAAGATTTCGCTTCAATTCAGGAAGAGTATTGAAATATGCAAATAATAACTTTCTGCTGGCACAGGGATGTGCAACGATTCTTCTCATATAGGGTCTGCCGTTTGAATTTTGGGATTTGACGTCGTTGCTTGAGAACTCGGCTTTTGTTCCCGCCCTCGAGAGTATACTCTGAAGTACCTTAAGAGTGAGTCAAAAGTCCTTAGACAAACTTGAAGGGTAGATACATAGAAGAGTCATTTTTTCACAGGAACATGTGATCGCAAATTTAACGTAAGACCGCTAGAGGGTTCCCTGAAACAGGGAAGCAACAGGTGATAACGGTGGCAAAATAAGCGTCCCCCAATCATGGAACATTTTAGACATGCGCATTAAGCTATTCTACATATATTTTATTGTTTATTTATTTATATACTTTTGCAGCTCATTATTTTTTGTCCTTGTGTTCAGTTTCCTTAAGAATACTTCGATATCCATACTGAATTTGGTATTGTAGTTTAAAGTTAACTTATGATTTTATCAGTACTTGTGCACCAGATTTATTTGTTGGCCACGCCTACATAGCGTATGTAAAATTCTTAATGGGACGGCAAGGAATTTGAATTTATATGCACAACTGCA
>BGPR01004995.1:0-30179 GCA_013235015.1 Araneus ventricosus
TCATTGTACTTCGTTTTCAGTTACGTATTGCTCTCACTTTGTTCGAGATTCAGGACTCTGGAACAGGGTCGTTTCAGCCCTGCCGCGCACCTTCACAAGCCACTTTCTTTTTCCGGGAAAAATATTTTGGTCTGTTCCGCTTGCGGTGAACATTAGTGTTAGAGTAACAAGAATACTTCGCGTAAATGTTATAGAATATGTGCATAGTAATTATGTGTTGCGGGGTGAAACATTACCAGAGACCATGTCTTTTCCCATTACAACAAGCACTTTCTATTCTTTATTTTGGTTTACATTTTCGGGAAAGAATTTTATTCTTTATTTAGTGGAAATATGATGCATATTTGGTTGGAAGATAGCTTGAATTGAATTTTATACTCCACTTAAATAACATAGGCATAAATCAAAGAAACGTGGAGTCAATTTGATTTTTTAAAATTAAATTTTGCAAATGCCAAGATCAAACTGCGTGACTGAAAACACACTGGAATACGCTGAGTTCATATTCACGCGATTTTCTTTTCTATGTATACTCAATACAATTTCATATCGGTTTTTAATCTGCATATTTATTTATATGATTTTTTGGTAGGGTCAACCCATGGAAATCTACCTAATTGTAATATTCTCGCATGTGTACGACTTCTGGAAAATTTCTGCCAGGTCTTCATCTATGTGACCCCCCAATTTAAACCACCCTTAGTTCAAAAGTTAACGCTTTGCCCATGTTGTGAACGCGATGACTGGAGTAATTTTGATTTGATTTTTATGGGATGTTGTAGGATGTTGAAAATCTCGGCCTAGTTCGTAGATGGGCTAGCTATCCAACTCCAAAGGGGGTGAAAATGGAAATGAAAGAAAATCGAGGTGAGATAGAAAGAAAATTCAAATTAGGCGCATTATTGCCTTATCATAACGAACAAATTTTTGTCTTTAAAATTTTTTGATTGCTGCAATTGCTTAGGAGTTATGAACTGAAAGAGTGATTTTCCCTCCCCTCCTCCCTAGCAAGAACACCTTTCAACTTCTTAAAATATTTTATTTACTGTATTTGGACTGTCGTCATTTGTAATCCTTATGAAAATAGAAGGCGAAATGTTCTTTTCATATATCTCCGGACTTAAGGAATCTACCTTTGTCTTCCGGTTTGCCGCTTAATGATTTTTTTTTTTTTATTTTTAAAATTTTGCCTTATGTGTTATGCGGCAGTAAATATCAATAGAACAAAATAAGCTAAAAATAATCTTTTTTTATGAGAGCAATGATTTTTGATATCAAGATAGGATTGTCGAACTTTTCTCTGTGCGCATTCGTTAGAAAAAGATCAGTAATCCTTCTTTTTAATGAATAAATTATTAATAAAAACATAATAAGAAAGATAAAGTACTGCAGAAAGCGTATTTATCGACAGAAGAAGAGAACGCGAAATGCAAATAACAAATGACGTCATGTATTAGAATCGTATAAAAGGAAATGCATTTCTGTGTTAAGTTGAGTGTTGGCACGTGCAATGATGATTGATTATATGATCTTTATTTACTCACAGCAAGATGCTATATTTTAAAAGTAAAGACTATTTTTATTTACTGCAAGCTCTGCTCTATATTTTCTTACTGGATGAATCACATACCATGTCTACAATCCTACAATGGTTATGGGTCCAGCACGCTTCAACTGCGCCGTTTTGTTCTGGAGTGTAAACTGTAGTTTAATATCAAAAATTAGTAAGAGTTGAGTGTTGGCACGTGCAGTGATGATTGATTATATGATCTTTATTTACTCATAGCAAGATGCTATATTTTAAAAGTAAAGACTATTTTTATTTACTGCAAGCTCTGCTCTATATTTTCTTACGGGATGAATCACATACCATGTCTACAATCCTACAGTATTCAATATAATTTTCATCATTTGTGATCGTTGATAAGGTATATTGCACTGGATGGCTTCGCACCAGGTCGAGGTGATTTCGATATGAAGTGTCGTCTTCTTGATCTATGTTTGCCGTGGTAATTAATAATCAATATAAATAAAACTGAAACACCAATTTGTTCTACGGTATAGAAATCCAACCTATTGAATAGATTTTCTTCAATTTTATGAAGCATAAAGAAGATTTTAGTGAAGGTTTCATCACAATTAATTAAATAGCTGTATTTTATTAATTGAAAACTATGTTTCCACTATGAATGCGCGGTTCAAACTCTTCCGTTGAAGCATATACAAGCCTGAATAATAATGTCACAAAAGTGAAAAGCATATATAGTTTGTAAGCCATAGAAATCCTAACTACTGAAGTCGAATTGTCTTGAAAAGTATCAAAATATGGAAAAAATATATAAAAGCAATTTTATTGCTTAAAGTTGTTGAGTCGGTCACACAAAACTTGGCACTATATTTTGCAGACGGAGATCGGACCAGATTAAAGGGGGAGGGGGGGGGGATTCGACCGATCGGTTTTTGCATTTAAGTAAAAGGCTACTAATCTGAGAGGCAAAGTTTAAACTAAAAAATTATAGCTAGTAAAAAGATCTATAAAATGAGTTGCCAAACGTTAAGATAGCTTAATTAGTGCAGGAGTAAATTTTAAAAAAACGTAAATTTTGAAAAAATATTTTTAATTTTTTTTATAAATGAAGTAAAAATTTTGAAACTTCACGTAAATACTCATTAAATAGTAGGGTATATATGGTAAAAATTTCAGATCCAGATCTTCATTATTTTTTGAAAAATTCAACTTTTTCGGAAAAAAAAATATCGTCGGAAAATGCCTGTCAGTACTTTTTATCTGTCCAAATTCGCGGAGCGAAAAAAAAATCCTATTCTAAAAATGTTGTTCTACAATTTCAAACCGCTTTATAATGGTTGATTTTCAGCAAAACGTTCTGACAACTAAGTTTGAAGTTAACATTTTGTCTCATTTATTATGCCTCAACGAATTGTCCCTATTTTAAAAAAATATATATTCCCTTTGGGGAAAAAGCGTTTAGGCAAAATAAGCGAAACAAAATTATAAATTCGAACTTAATTTTCTTCAATTTCTTGTGAAAATCGACTATTACAAAGCCATTTGAAGTTGTAGAACAACACTTTTTTTTTTTTTCCTCGAATTTGGACAGACAAAAAAGTAATTACAGGCATTTTCCGACGACTTTCTTTTTTTCGAAAAAGTTCAATTTTTCAATTTGTACGCTATAAAAGTCCAAAACGCCTGCATCTGATAAGCCCTTCTGGCTTGGTAGGCAAGACATCTATCGCTGAGTCTATAGATTCGACCCTCCGATGGATACTTTCCTTTCATTTACGTTTTTTTTTTACTAATGAAAAATTAGCTATTTAATTTATTCTCAAAAAGACTTCTTATTAAAACCTTTCTTATATGTTAATATTTGAGAGCAAAATTTGAAATAATAGCAAATATTAATAACTTACGGGAGAAAAGTAACTTTCGGCGGATTTTAAAAATCGTTTGGTTCAATTGATATTGTCATTTTAATTAAAAAACGTTTTCAGACTGTAAAAGGATTTCGTGTATTATTATAAAGTATTTTTTACATTAAAAACATTGGACATGAAAGTATTTTTATACGGAGCAACACCTGGTATATCAGCTAGATGGCAATAAAATCGAAATATTTTATTTATTTATGCTTGTCCTATTTTTTAAAGCCTTTTATGAGTAGCTTCGTAGTAAAGTTAGAAAAATTATACAGTTAACAGTATAACAACGAACCAGTCAACGAAGGGTTTGAAAAAAACATTAAATCATATAGTTTTAAAAATTGGTACACAAGTTCGTGAGGGGTTTTTGGTAAACATACTAAAAGTTCCCGATCCTGGGGGGGGGGCTCGCGCTACCATGATGTATTTTATCCCCCTTTTTTAGTTTTTCTTGAATATTTCACAAAGTATTATTCAGTTTTGAAATTACAATTGATTTTACAAATTTGAAGAGCGTAAAATTCCCTACCAATAAATGTTTTTATTTTTCTTCTAGCTCTAATAGTTTTTGAGATAATAGGTCTCAAAGTTTGCCGTCATCTTAGACTCCATGCCTCCCTTTTACTTTTTCTTAAATATCTCAGAGACTATTAAAGATAGAAGAAAAATAAAAGTACTTATTTGTAGGGAATTTTACGATTATTAATTCTTTGTAGTACATGTAATTGAAAATTGAATATTTTTTGAGATATTTAAGAAAAACTAAACATGAAGGGATGAAATCCAAGATGATGGTA
The DNA here is from genome assembly GCA_013235015.1 of Araneus ventricosus. Lineage (NCBI taxonomy): Eukaryota > Metazoa > Arthropoda > Arachnida > Araneae > Araneidae > Araneus > Araneus ventricosus. The sequence goes on from BGPR01004995.1 coordinate 4,239, forward strand.
AAGTTTGAACCAATTATCTCACAAGCTATTAAAGTCAAAAAAAAATAAAAGCATGTGCGGAATTTAACCCTCTTTAATTTGTTAAGTCACATGTAATTTGAAAATTGAATAATTTTCGAGATATTCAAGAAAAACTAAAAGGGGCGATGAAATCTAAGATAGTGGCGCGAGCTCCCCCTCCCAAGACCAGAGACTTATAGTATGTTCAGCAGGAACCCCTCTCGAACATGTGTACCAATTTTCAAAACTATATGATTTAATGTTTTCTCACCTCAATTTTGGGTTTTCGTTGACTGGAATAATAGTATTTGTCCCGTTGACTTATTTAGTCCATTTTGGGTTTTCGTTGACTGGATTAATAGTTATTTGTCCCGTTAACTTATTTAGCCCAAAATTTGATGCAGATCTACAGTTTGGGTTTAAAGCTAACCTGCCAAATTTTATCCATCTAGTTCCTTGTGTTTTTGAAATATTGTATTCACATACAGACGGACAAACAGATATAGTTTTTTTTTCGTACTTAAGGAGATATAAAACGGCTAAATTACTCAGAATCTCGGAGGTCTAATCTTTAAATGATTAAAATATTTTCTGTATATATATTTCGTATTCTAGAATTAAAACTAACCTTTCATCTGATTTCCATGGACAAAGAGTTATTGTATTGTATATATTCTCTGATATATTGATAGTAAATTCTAATATTTATGCTTTGATTTGTTGATTTTTGTAAGTATTCAGCATCAAAAAGATGAATATTTTAAAAGTTTGTGTTTCTCTACATAAAAAGATTTATTTCTACTGTTTCTAGAAATATACAGACTCTAGTTCATAATAAAAATGATTATCAGGTTATTGTACAGAATAATAGAAATTTTTAAAAAATAATTATTTAATTTCTGCTTAAAGAATATGGAAATATTTTGCACATCCAGGAGAAAAATATGAAATATGCATGAAATCAGCCAGACTGGTGAATAATTTGCAAAATATAACCGGCTCAAATGCAATCCATTATTAATATTATTTTCATCTGTCTGTAGGCTGCAGAGCAATGTTTTTTCAGTGGGCGATATCGCCTCGGCGGGGCGACTGAGTCATTAGAGGGGGCGTAAGCAGCAACAAGTCGATGAGGGGGGCGTTCCGAGTCATGTGCTGACTCAGTGGTTGTGTTAATTCGTGTTGCACTTCAGGGAACACTTCTGGGGAAGGCTACAAAAGATAATATTACACCCAGTTAAATAGTCTTGAAAGGAGCCTAACGTATTTATAAACAACTAATATATTTAAAAGAATTATAATTTTAAACACCAATATTCGATATTCTTAGTAACAAAATTCTGTTGTTAATTTCATTCCACATGTTAAAAAATCTTTCGCATATATGACGTTTTTTATGTGTAGCTTTATAATATAGCGGAGGAAAGCAAGTTTATATTTAGAAAAATATACTTTTCTTTTGACAGGTTTATTCCAAAATTTGATACAGATCTATAATTTTGATGTAAATTCTATATGCCAAATTTTATCCGTCTCCTCTTTTGATATTTAGGTTTAATTTGATTGAGGCTTAGAAATGTCGCTCATCCAACAGTCAGTGATGAAAACATACAGGGTGTCCCAAATATAGAGTGCCCACTAAAGTCCTTTAATACCCTTTTAACTACTGAGTGGCTGCAGCTATCTTCTTAAGAGTGATGTCTAGGTATGGTAAAGTGACTATGCGCTACTGGATGAAACCACTTACAACGCCACCTGGTGGAAAACGGTGGAGTTAGTCTTATTATCTCTAAAACGGTACGAGATAGAGGAAAAAAGTGAATTACAAAGTTGTAGAGCATCATCTATTTGGTACAAAAAGACGCCTTGTGGACGTAAATCCTTAGAACAGAACGCTTGAAACACGTATTTTTTTGTTCACGATTTTCTACACTGACACGTGACAAAACACTCTTAGATAGAAAAAAATAACTAGTTATCACAAGATATCTTTATTTTCGATGTTCAAACTTCTCTCCGTCGGCTACAATGCACATCTGGACCCTTGCTTGAACTTCACGTTGCACACGGTGTAGGATAGTGGGTGTCACATTGGCATAAGCATCCGTAATGCGTCGTTGAAGGTCCTGCAATGTTGGCGGAAGGGTCGCATACACCAGCTGTTTAAGGTATCCCCACAGGAAAAAGTCCATTGGAGTCAGATCAGGTGATCGTGGAGGCCACTCTTGGAAACCACCATACCCGATTATTTGTTCCTCGAATTCCTCCACCAGGTACCAAAGTACCTGGTACCTGGTATACTGATGTACCACCTAATACACCAGTATACTGGTTCACTGATGATGTTTTGTGCGAAGGCGCACCGTCATGTTAGAACTATACGTTCCGGAGCTGAAAACAAACAAGTGTGCATTTTAGGAGTTCTGTTTTTAGCATTCATGACCATAAAGAAGATGTCTTTTTGTACTAAATCTATGATGCTGTACAACTTTGTAATTCACTTTTTTCCTCTATCTCGTACCGTTTTAGAGATAATAACGCTAACTCCATCGTTTTCCACCAGGTGGTGCAGTAAGTCGTTTCATCCAGTAGAGCATAGTCACTTTACCATGCCTAGACACCACTCTTATGAAGATAGCTGCAGCCATTCCGTAGTTAAAAGGGTGGTAAGGGACTTTAGTGGGCACCCTATGTAAACAGATACACGCTCTGAATAATTATTGCATACACAATTAATAACTTACATCAAAATTTCATAACTCAAATTAATAAATGAACCTGTAGAATCTTTTCCAGCTATCAAAAATATTGTGATTCAAATTAATACAATAATTTTTCATTTTATACAAGTATAATTTCTTATTAAAAGAAAATCTGTATCAGTCGCTGTCAATAGAGCTATTCGGCGACTGAAAATCTTTGTATGGCAGTGGAAACCATATGAAATTACCAGAAGTTAATTATGTCGGGCCGTTTGTTACCGTGTAAAATAAATGGGTCTTTCTTCTTTGAGAATATAAAGGCTGACGATGTTTACCTGAACAGAAATGTGTTATACCCCACATTCAAGATAAGTTTGAGAATGAAGAATCGAACACCTCTGCATTAGTATGTAGGCATATGTGAGGGCCTATCTTGATGGAATCCTGGTGAAGAGATGGTTAGAACGAAGAGGTACTTGAACTCCCTCCCCCTCCCACACACACACTCACCCTGGAACCGATTTTCAATGGCGATGTTTTACTGTTGTCCCTGTCTTGTTGATTATTTTAATCTTTTTTGCAATGTTGACAACTTCTAACTAGAAGGTTTTTAATTATTTTATAGATTTCATCTCAGGAACCCCCGTAATAATGCATTTCATAAATTTTTTATCTTAAATTTTAATTGATTTGACTACCGGATCTGATGAGTCTATCAACTAAGGATCCCTGAGTTGAAGTGAAGAGGATGATGATGATGGTTTTTAGCATATACCACAATTATTAAGGGAATGTTTTTGGATCGGTTGACATGGCGTTGAGTGTTCTTGTCGGTATTTTTTGGCTCGTGTCAATGATTGATTTTATTGTTGACTCGCCGCCTTTGGCGACCAGCTTGTTTCCCGGGAATATCATTTCAATTGAATCCCTTGTGTATAATTTGATATTCATGGTTCCCTTAACAATTTTAAATTCCAAATCGTGATAAACATTTAACTCATGTTCTTTCAGTAGCCTTCCACCTATTCTGTTCGTTGTCTGCATGAACGCTCTTAATGGAGTCTAGTAACTTTCTGTGTCATGTATCATACAATAACATCATCTTCACTCTCTTATTCCTCTTGAAAATATGCATTTGATTTTAACTCCTAGGTGCACATTCCCATCCTCCAAAGTATGTTTGTACCAAATTCCGTAGCTCTATCTCGAGTGGTGTGCAATGCAGAGGGCCAACACACGGACACACACACATTCTCTTTTATTATTAGTAGAGATTTGATTTTTAAAGGTGTTTAAATTAGTATTCAGAGGGCTGTGTCCAGAGACCAGGTTAGGAAGAGGTCTATTCTTAGATTACTGGATATATAGGGTCCTTAGAGTTAAAAGTCGCACCGAATCTTAAACATAAAAATCTCACTAAATGTCACACTTGGGCCTCCTCTACTACTTAAGCCCCCGACCCCTCACTGGATCTATTACATCTCGGGTTCTTAAAAAGTCCTGGAAATATGGTGTGCTGGGCTTTTGGATCTCTTTTGAATGTCTTCTGGTGTATTTTAATGTTTCTTTTAGTGTTACTATGGAAGTGTTATTTAGTGTTTTATTTATTGGTTTTAGATCTTTATCTTTTACTTTTATATTATTATTTCTTATTGTATATTATTCTTGGCTATTGCATTTGCTTTTATGCTATTATCCGTTCTACTTCTTTGCCCCAACAGATTTTAAGCATTTTATGTATGTAATAATTTATGTTTTTACTTGCAGTTTTATATATAAAGTGAGAGGAATACGGGGGATATACGTGAAACATAATCTTTATAGCTCAAGACCATCTACAATCAACGAATTGAGAATACCCATAGAATGTGCCGAAATGCCAAATGGTATGCTTAATGCCGTGTGATATTTGTAACAAAAAAATATATATTTCTAAAGGTAATAAAAAATTAGAGTTGCAACGCGATATTTGTTTTTAACGAACGTCGCCTAGCAACGCAGAAAAAAGAGGTTAGCACTCTGGACTTTAAATCCAGCAAAATCAGAGTTTTTAAAAAATTGAATGAGATGTGTTGGGAAGAAAATGTTATGATTGAGACGTTGTACATAGTTTAAGAAAAATATCTGTCTTTGTGAAAATATTAAACAGATGTGTTGTTTTTTATGAAGAAGTCTTCATAAAATATTCTTTATACTGTATTCATCCTGCAATACAGTAGAGCCGTTTCCAATTCCATCGGTCGATTTTATCAACAGCGCCTGGATAGCATAAATGTCAACAATTCAAACATTTCCGATAACTGACAAAATTCTACATTTTCATGAATTGATTTGAGTTATAAAACTTAGATATTGTTTAGCAACAGATTCGGAAACCCTCCGTGCTTTTGCGCATGCGCCTGGCGGAGTTATTTTCATCAAAATAGGGGGAAGGTGAAGAATGGAAGGGTGATGTTTACATTTTACTGAGCGTGATCTAACAAAGAATCCGGAAATGACTCATATGACTCATTGCCTGACACCCCTTTCCAGTGTAAAATCGTCCATAAGTGGTAGTCTCGGAATCCGTTGCTGAACAGTATCTGTTAGTAATTGTTTATGTAATAGTTATTCAAAACGCATATGCGTTTTTATTAAGTCCTGCATACGATTTTGTTTTCCTCTGAGATGGGAACTCTCTTCAGAAACATGATTTACAATCGAATCTATTACAATAATATAAAAGTCAATATTAAAACAACTATTTTAATACCTTTTTCAGAATCTAGCTTTATAATCGCATCTATTATATTATTGTAAAGCTCATTTATAATGCAGTTATTTTAATCAGAAAATAGAAGTAAAATATCTAAAATATTATATTCAAATTCAACTGTAGTTACTGTAGGATTAAAATGGTAATGGTGCATCGAATGAAGCCATGATAGCTATCTGTGATTAAATAGCTCAATAATAAACAAGCGAACTGTAGCTGAATTATCTTTTTTTTTCTAGGAACTTCTCATGGGCTAACTTTTAAACTTAAATCATTGAGCCCTTTGCTTAGCAACCATACAAACATCTTTACTCTATGAGTTCCACAGTTAGTCTGTCTGACTAAAAATTGACAACCTTTGGCATCATATATTTAGATACCCCGCCAAGACGCCATACGCAGTTGGCGCTCCAACAATAACCTTTCAGCCAAAAAACGTATATGAAATATCTGAATTTCTTGATTATGATGTATCAGTTATTAGAATATACTTTCTTTTAGTTTCGTTTATTCCCAGGGAGGTATCTCAACTATTACCCTATTTTTTCAAGTTACAATCAATGACACACTTAATACATCGAAATATGTAATAAAAAGTATCGAATATGCAATTATGGCCTGGTATATAATCAACTCCATTTAGCTAGTTAAATTAACTGAAACTAAATCCAATCAAAAACTAATAAAAACAAATTAACTTTCTTTATGTTTTCTTAGTAGCAATCGTGCGTTTTTTGTAATCAGGGTAGGGTATTCAGGAAAGGAAAAGACCATAAGTTACCCAGTTTAAAATAGGATTTGATTTACGAAATTAACATCCCATTTTGAGACTATACCAAGACAATTCAGAGCGAAACTTTTTAATTTTGAATCGTGTTCTGACGACATCAAAGTCAATACACCACTCTCTAGATTTCCACACCACATAAACGTAAGGATGTCTTTCAAATTATACTTTTTAGATGTCGCAATCATCTGAATACAACAAAACATTTCGCAGATTAAAACGTGGCAAACCAAACTAGAAACCAAAAGAGAATAAACCAGCACACTGTTTAGATGCATTCACTTTCTATGAATTTAAAATCTTGGTGCTGAACTCCAAAGTTGCTAACGTCATTTGAATGCAGTTATGTAATTTAGAACCAACTCAACAACACAGGTTTAAAGATATAGCTGTTTTTGTAGAACGTAAAAAAAAAAAAAAAATCCAAATGCTGCGTTTTCTTGAAAAGGAACTGTTGCATTCTAAATAGTTTGCTGTCTTCTTTCATTTTAGTTGTCTGTGACTTGCAAGTTGCTACCTCACGTAACGCAAAGGACATAAACTAGAGTTGTTTCCATATTGCTCATCTCGAATTCTACAATTTGAGAGTGAGTTCTTAATTTGCAGGGGGGAGGAGGTTAAATGCAGGTAAATAAATTTTTGAAAATTAATGATTACTAACCGTTTGTTAACAGCTTTGACACCGAGAACAAACTAATTAACAATTATTTATAAACAATGGCCTTTTAAACAAAACACAGGCAAATATTTTTATGCAAGAATAATGAGAGTTCATCGTTTGACAATAGCTCGATTCCTGAAGAGTCACTCGAATATGTAATTAAGCCCATCATCAATGTTATAATTTTCATAAACCTCTTTAACATCAACTGAAATAAGACGCATTGTTGATTGTATATCTTGGACTTTTGGCAAGATTGTGGTTTACTGTAAAACAGCAGATGCACCAAGAGTAATATTAGATCTAAAGATGACCTGAGAACCTTACAGTACATTAATGGCTGCTTGCAGAAAATGTTCGTTAAAGTCTGTATCATAAATATTAAATAGGGTTTGTCTTTGAAAAAATAATTTATTATGCAGCCAGTTAATTTGGTATTTCTATGTCATGCTTCCTCTTAATACACATCGCTACGAAATTCTCATCAAGTTTCCATTCGCCATTCTAAGAAATTTTAGCAGATTCTTTTTCTTGCATTTTACCATTACATTTATGAAATTCTGTTATAGACTTTTTCTTGCGTTTTGAGTTCACATTCCGTGGCACCAAATTCACTATCATTAGGTAATAATATTTTTATCGATATGACAGAACATGACCCAAATAAATGTAGCTTAGTGCCACGAAACATATCGATTTTTCGTCAGACAACTGAATAGTGAATCATGCATATGGAACATTTCTAAATCCTTACTTCGCCCAACGTCTTATCTTATACAACACATCGCTGCATCAACTTCATGTCTATCTGGCGGTTTAAAATGCAAACTATTCTACCAATAAATTCTGATTTCGATGCAAAAAAAAAAACGACTTCGTTTCCATTTTTTCTATGTAAATGCAGTGGAGTAGCTGGAACTTTTGCCGCCCGGGGCGAACTTGCAACACGCCGCCCTTCCTTTGCAAGATACATAGAACACATAAACCTAAAAACAAAAAAAAATTCCTAAAAAAAAACCAATTTAATTAGTAACGTAATTCGTCGTTTGGCGTCCTCCGCCTCTGCAGAAAGGTTGCGAAATCGCGAGTCTCCCACCAGTCTTTCTTTCACATATCGGCAGTTTACCAACAAAACGCGAAAAATACGAATTAATTATTTTTGTATATACACAATGATTGCGCTCGTGCCACTGCTCTTCTTAGTTAAAAATTGTTTTTTTACATGTCTGATTTTGCCGCCCCTTTCGAAGTGTCGTCCGGGGCGCACCACCCCTCTTTAGCAACGCCACTGAGTAAATGGTACCTTTCTTCAATAATTTTTGAATTATTGAATTTAAAAGTTTATCCGGACTTCTGGATCCCTCTATTTATAATCTCCCTTAATATTAAATTATTTTGAGACATATTTACCTTTATAAAAACTATTCGTAATAAGAAAATATTCTGTTTCAGTAACAAAAATGACATGCAATTTCTGATGTTATTTAGTTTATTAAAGTTTATTAACATTATACTAATCTCAAAATTACTTCTTTCAGTATTTCTTGCAGAATATTGAGAAATGATGCATCTTGCTCTAAACGAAATCACCTACCTCGTCGTGTAATGTATTAATCCCATTCCTTTGCTTGGGAAACTACAAGTTGTGTGTGTCCGAGAATTGTTAGATATATTTCAAAAATTAATTTTAAAAAAACCTAATAATATTACCAACTATTTTTTATTGAGAGAGCAAATAAAAAAGTGTTTTTTTTCAGATGGGTAACGCGGCGTTACGGTGTTCTAAATTTGATACAGCGAGAGAATTCCGTACACAATGGTTATCAATCGGCAGAAGCCGATGCGCGTTTTCTGGTTTCCTTTTTTAGTTTTTCATAAATATCTTAAAAAATGTTCAGTTTTCACACTATATGTGAATTAACAAATTAAAGAGCATAAAATTCCTTACAAATATATGCTTTTATTTTTCTTCTAGCTTTAATATTTTCGCAGATAATGGCTCTCAAAAATGGGAGATTTTCAACAATTTACGGCCACCTAGACCACTGTAACAGAGCTTTTCCTATCTGAAAAACACTTTTTGTACTGCTCTGTCATTTAAAAAAAAACAGTTGTTGTAATATTATTAAGGGTTTTTTTTATTAATTTTTGAAATGTGTTCCACAATTCTCGGACACTTTGTATTTTGTAACACAGATTCATGCTTCAGATGAAGTTGGTTCCCAACTGCAAATTACGCCTCAGGGGTATTCCGTCTGGTAATTGGTTCACCTCTCTAAAAAGTGAAGCACGTTACAATTTGTAGTTTGTTCAATTTTGCTTAGGTACAGTTTGCAATTGTTAAATCGAAATACAGAAAATGGTGGTGGGTTCCTTATTGCATCCTGCGTTCAATTACTTGTACATGTATCATAATATAATAATTCTTGTTTTTGTGGATTTAGATTTCTTTCCCTGTTCGGATTTGTCCCTGTTCTTTGGATTAACATTTTCCATCGTTGCATTAAGCTAAGCAAGCTAGTCAGCAGGTATCTTTGTTACCTGCTGACTTCGTAAAAACTTTCGAATCAAGAATTCTTTTACAGATTGTTATACAGATTTTTTTAAAAGGCATATTAAAGACCGTAACTTCACTATTTTACTCCTCAGAATCAAAACGATTTTATGCAGTTTTTAATAAGATAATTTTTAAGATAATTATAAGATAAGATAATTGTAGTGATTATCTTTCCTTTGAGAACGAAAAAAACACAATTACAAAAAATATTGCTGTTGTTTCTATTGATAGTAACTGTCTTCGATTTAATTTTGACTCTATCTTTATCATGTTGATTTCTATGTCTTGAGATCAGGGGTAGCGCCATTGAGGTGTCCGGGGGGCAGGGATACTGTGCCCCTTCGGGACAAATTTTTGTACCCCGTTCACGAAGCGGACTATACAACTAGTAGATAAATAAAGACCTGACGAAAATTTGAGAGGGTCATCATTACACCCTCCCCTTGTACAGCAGGTCGTGCCCCCCGTCGGGCGGACTCTAACGCCACTCCTGCTTGAGATATCGAATTTTATACTAAGTAGTAAGAAATAATAAATGTAATTATCCTTTTCTAAAGAAACTAGTATACTTTTAGTTATTAGTTTACTAGTTTATTTATTTGCATATTTCTTCTTCGACTCCGAAATGTGTGTTGTCCTGTGTTATTAAATGAATTTTATCTAACACTAGCTGATATGCAAGGCGTTGCTCGGGATAAAAATATTTTCAAATCCAAGTACTTATAACACTTTCAATTTGCTAAAAGTGTTTTTCGTGGAAGCGTCTTTCGTTGATTTTAGTTAATCAATTGACCCTTAGGACCAACAGTGAAACATCCTTCTTTTTTTCCTCGCCTTAGTTTGAACCACCTGGCAATAATCTCGTAGTCTTTCGTACTCCATTTCCCTCTCCCCATCATTGATACGGCAAGAGCAGAAACTCTTTCGTATCTTTTAATTTTTGCCATTATCCGGACTATAATTCTCTTCTCTTTAGTGTTTTTGTCACTGACGGGAAAAAACCGCATAGTGTTCTTTATTTTTCTCCTTAGGCCCTTTCCCTCCCGTAAGAAGTGGGTTCAACAATCTTGAAGGATTTTAAACACTCGTTATGATCATTAAAAATTTGCAAAATTAAATGAAGCATCGCGGAAAGAGAATAATTAACATCATTGTATTGTGCCGCAAACATATTGAAAGAGGTATATATGCTATGAAATAAAAGCTAAATATAATTTCCGCCTTTCTGTTAACATTCAAAGAAAACAATATTTTTATCATAACTTTCACAATGGCAAAAATACCGGAATGAAGGATTTGATAAAACGATCAATGGTTTGAATTTAATTACGATAACAGAAAGCATTGTTGCAAATTGTGTATGAAATAAATTTGAAATGTTCATTAAATTAAGAAAAAGAACGCATAACATATAATTTGAAATCATTGAAAAGATGATTTTCTGCTCTTTAAGATAATTTCTTTGGTTCAGAATTAAAATAATGAATAAAATCAGTGTAGTAAATTTGCAGGCGCCTTTGGATCATTGGTGCCTCTGGACTACAGCCCAATTAGAGCATTGGATAAGACAGACAAATTAATTACAAAGACATCTTTAAAAAGTTTGAAATAATAAGCTTCTGCGCAATTGGAACGAATTTTATTTCATTGATGCATCGCATTTCTGACAAAAGTTTACTTAAATGTATTTATTTTTCTTGAAATTCTGACTAATATTAAATAGATTTTTAGATATCATTCAAAAATGCAAAAGTCTTAAAATTTAGAGCATCTTTTTTCAAGCTTTGAATAAGCTCAATATTTTTTTTTTCAACTTGCCTAGAAATCCATCGTTCTTAAACATCCTTCTCGCAATATAACTTCCTTCATTGTATTTTTTCTCAGATTTTCTCAATATTTGTATGGTTTATAAAACTTTAGTTTTAAATGGCATGTAAAACAAGGCAGGTGAATAAGCTAAAGTTCAATAGATTCTACCCAAAACTTTTAGGAAAATTCAACGGTATATGTAAAAATTTGCATTCGAGAAACCCGTAGAATGCTGTTTTAACTTTCAAAGTTCGTTAGGAAAAGGATCTAAAGGTTTTAATTTTCATTTATGCATTTCATTTATGCATTCCTTTGATCTTTAGTTCTGACTATCTTACGATAACGTACTTCTCGTATTTTTCCCTTATCTTCCTCCGCCCCCACCCTTCTTTTGACTAAATGAAATTAGAATGTATGTTTCTCAATCTTTGTTTTTTTATTAAATTAGCATTAGCTATTGAAAAATATAAGTTTTCAAAAAAGACTCATGCTGATTTGTTTGTGTCTATAGTGTGGCGTGCATTTGGTATGCAATTTAGCATAACATGTCTGTAATAGGATTACAAAGAAAGTATGTCTTTCTAATCTGATTATAAATATTTGAGGTACTTTTTCCTTTAGAATTTCAAACGTATGTTAAAGTTCAAAGAATTACTGAAATCATGGTATGCAATTTAGCATAACATGATAGGATTACAAAGAAAGTAAGTCTTTCTAATCTGATTATAATTATTTGACGTACTTTTTCTTTTAGAATTTCAAACGTATGTTAAAGTTCAAAGGGTTACTGAAATTTTTGCTATCTGATCCAAATTGCTCTGAAGCTTCCAATCTGCACAAAGATGAATATTTTTGGTAATATTTAGAATTCAGATTAATTTTCTCAAAATGCTTTAAAAAAATAACATTCACGTGAATCATTTTAACTTGTAATCTTTCTGGAATAAGCTAAAGAACTCTGATTCTCTCATCGAAGTAAAACGAAAAACATAAAAATTGTAATTAGATTGCATCTTGCAATCTGTGTTGAAATAAATAGTAAAAATCTCGGGATTTTTTTTGTTTTTGTTTTTAAGGGGTTAGGGAGCCATAATACGAGAAAATGGCGCAGATTCTATACAAGGAAAAATTAACTTGAAAATATTTTAAGACATAATAGTCTAAAGCATATTAGGTCATCCTAAAAATTGTTTCATCCTATGTTAAGAATGACTGATAGAAAGATTCTGAACTCAAGTATGTCTTGCTCATGCTCAAATGCCGGATTGATACGCTTCGTGTTTCTAGCCAGTAAACAAAAAAAAACAATTTCGACTACATCTTCATTCTTCAAGATACAATTTTTCACATTTCAAGGAATTAGAATTCCTTTGTTTCCCAGTCTTCCCAAAGCGCATGAAACAATTTATGGTTTTAATCCTTTATTTCCCGACAGTGATTAAAAGTACTATTTTAATCACGCTTATATCTTCGTAATTTGACCGTTTTTCCTAACAACATTCATACGAACACGAGAAATGTAGTTCCGACAGCTAGCAGTAGTTGGCAGATGAAGACAAAAATTAATTTTATTTTTTTAAAATTATTAATTAAAATTAATTAAATTATTTTATTTAATTAAAAAGTGTTTCATCTTTCCTATGGTTATTCTGTATTAAAATGTATCTAATGATGGCAAAATAAAATTGAAAAGTTGCTGGTAAGTTAATTCGGTAAATAAAGGGTTATCTTGAAAATTAACTAACTCATCTTACATTTTCAATGTCTCTGGTATGCTAACTATTGTGTATAAATGAACACAGTATTTCGAAGACTTTTTCCTTAGAAAAACGAAAGAATTCTTAAAGAATCTCACTGCAACACCTTTTTGCTATAAGCCACTATACAGATTAAGGTATATTTTTCCATATCACATGGCATTCCCATATACTTTTGTCACATATGCTTAGACTAAAATGGAATGATTGTAAGACAGTTAATTATTGAAACAAATTTTCCATTGTATGTGTACTTGATTAAGACACAGATTAATTTAGAAAAATTAGTAGAAGGTACATATGAGATTGTGGCTATCTTATGAATGATATTCTTAACTTAGAATTATCGAGGAAAGTGAGGGTATTAAAGATAAGGAAAATTACTTGAATAGTGCTGGTGAATAAAGCCAAATATTATCTGAAAAATAGACAAAAGTGTTAAGGTATTTAAGAGAGAATAAAATGAAAATACTTGAGCATGATATGGTCATCTTAATCTGGAAATAAAATGATGATTGTTCAAAGATCATTCTTCCACAACTGTTATCAGATAGTGGCACAAAAGAAATCTTGAGTTCGTAAGATATTAATACTGCTTCAAAGTACAATTGTGAAATATCCCAAAATACACAGGGTGATTCAAAATTCAGATTATAAACTGTTTAGGGAGGTAGAAAGCAGAAAAACAAACCCGAATCACACTGAAATGTGTAATCGGAAACGCCACCTGGATGAGTTGAAAGGTACACGAAGATGCAGAAATGACAAGCCAATAACTAGTGAAAACTCTTTATTTGGAAATAATTTACACTGGATAATGTGTTCACACTCCCAGTTTCAGAACAACTGCTCGAAATACAGTTATGCACGCTTCATGGACAGTTTCGAAAATAACCGAGGTTTCGTGGAAATTTGCCGAGGTGATAGAGATTCTTGAGACAAGGCTTGTATATCTGCATTCGTAAATTATTGCATGCTCTCCGTAGGCATTCGGAACTTCAAATGACTAGCCCTGAAATCCAACTGCCGCGCTGGGGAAAAGTCGGTTGACTTTCTGGCATACTTTCCTATGTGATTTTAGCTTGTTTTATTTTATTTATTATTATTATTTGTTGTTGTAGTTCCTTCTTTAATAAAAGGTTCCACGTTGATTTTTAAAACATACTGTATATTCAACTATTCACTTGAATACATCTCAGACTATTTGTTATATGCTTCAAATTCTTAGCAAAATGACATATCGTATTAAGGTTCTATAAATAACACGAAAGCCAAAATTTTCTGAAAAAAATAATATTTAATAATTAAATGTTTTTCCCCGGTATTCTTTGTTTATGCGAATTCTGGTCTATCCTATTTTTGATGCAGATTAAAATGTGCATTTGTTGAGAATATTGTAAGTTTTACATATAATGAGAATTATATTCATCAGTTAGGATGTATATATTCTTATCAAGCTGTCTATATTTTACTCAAGCTGTGAAACCTTTATTTTTTGCCTTAGAGAAAGAATATATTTATAAAAAAAAATAAAGGTTTAAATTAGTTTGAAAATTGATAAGTTTCAGCAAACTGTAATAAATATTTCTTAAAATCAAATAAATATATGTTACTTTGAGAATTTAATTTCTGACTAAAAAGTAAATATAAAAGTATCTATAAAATTATCTTATCTAAATGAATCAAACATCTCTTTTAAACAATTACTTCGAATTATATATGGATAAATTAGGAAGGCAATTGAATGACATTTTCTTGCTTGTCTGCAATGTCACTGTTTGATGACAACCCTTAAATACACGGCTTTTTATACTTTCTTTAACCCTTTCGACCCGACTTCTGCATGATTAAAATTTAATTATGAAAAGTAGTTTAATTTAAGGTTGACCTACTAAAAGAAGTATACTATGAGTTTAAAGTTTTTCACCTTTCCTGTTTCCTGAAATTCTCTTTGGACAATATGTCCCAATCACACAGGCGACTGGGACTATTCCAGTAAAACATGAGTTTTTCTGCATTACCCACCAATTAAATTTTTCGCCCTCCCCCCTTTTTTCCCTCTGAATTGTTTTTTCTAGTCCTTTCTTCTTAACCAGTCTAGATAGCAGCAGTTTCTTTGTTTCTTTGGCAACGAGCAACGTAATATCACATTAACTTTTCTTTTTTTCCCCTAAACTTTGTTTCTTTCGTTTATTGTTCACCTAAGCTTTTTCAAAAAGCATTCACAGATCACTTTACTCTCATTTCAAGATTCTCACCAATGTTATTTTTCGGTTCTGTCAAATTCAAATTTATTAATTCCCCTTTTCCAAATTATTATACGTGGAGGTGCTGGTGATATTTTCTCACAAAGCGGAACTCCGTAAATTTAAATACGTTGCCGTTGTGTAAAACATCTGTAAAGCTCTCTTTCTTGCCATAAGATTAGCATGTCAGGGAAACAGCTTTACAGCTTCGTAACAATAATCTTATTACGAAGACACCAAAAAAATAATTCCTCCATTTACAAAGAATGAAAGAACCGAGAATGTTCCCAAGTTTCTTTATTCATAATTTTATTCCCTAATTCCTTAAGAACACTGAAAACATAAAAACCCATGTAAACGTGGGATTTATTTACCAATAGGGAATTATGACTAATTTCCGGGACGAATATGTCCATTAGGGCCGAAAGGATTAATGTTACAGTTTTCAAAATAATATATATGAATATCCTTCCCACAGCTGCAATATTGTTTTTTTTTACACTGATTGTTGAACTGGCCTTGAATTTGTTCATAATATTTCTTTTTACACAGTAATTTCCTGTATAGCACGCTAGCCTATTATGCCATTCTAAAATTGTACCTAGAGTTCACATAACGAAGTAAGCAATCCTGAATAACAATTAGGTTAAATTTAAATTATATGCCATAATTTTTTACTTTTCGCGCACAAATGCAGAAAATGTACTCAGTTCATTATATACACATCTTATTTACATACTTATAAAAAATGCAAAGGTTTATTAACAAAATAATATGCATATTTAAAGCATTAGGAAAGGATTTTAGAATGTACTTACTCAGTTAAGAATATCTTTTTGATTTTTTTTTCCTTTCATTACGCTTTTTTTTGTCATTTCAGAAAATTATAGTCTTCTATTATTTTTCTTTGTAATATTTTTCTTTCTCATTTCATTATTATTCTACTAAAAATAATTAACACAAAATGAGAACTTCAGCCTTTAATTGTGAAATCTATTGTGAGTGAATTCGGATGAAAAAATTTCATAAGTCAAAAATTTTAAATCAAAAATCGTCTGCTGCATATAAAAATCGACAAGCTATTAATTTATTTACGAACATTAAATTAAAGAATTCAACTTCCAGAAGAATACTATATTAAAAGAAATGTTTAATTTTATCGATATACATAATACTTCACCGACAATACAAATGAATAAAATAAATCGATTGTTATAGTTTGAAGAATGACTGATCAATTTAGTCAGCAAATTTATAATAAAATTTTTATGAAGTGATAATAAAATTTCGGACTTAAGTTCTGTAACTTTAAATGTTCCTCCAAAATAATTTGAAAATACAAAAATATGATTTTGGGGAATATTTCGTAACTGCGTTATTATCGAAATTATCAATCACTCAGAAATGAAATCTAAATGCTATCACTTGAAAGCATAAATTCTTAGAATCGAATGAGGCCTTTCAAATTTCGAGTATGATTTTTGTCACTATTAAGTTGTCACTATATATTTGAACAATCTATTATGTTTTTATGAGTTCTGAAGCTTTAAAGAAGAAAGGAGAAAAAAAACGGTTGTTAACAGTGTTCTTTCATTCTATGTCAGAATGCATAAGGATTGAATATCTAAAAAGACAAACAATAATAGAAGCAATTTAATTAGTGTGTGCAAATGCAGGAGCATCCAGGAAAAAATTGCGAAGAACAAGAGAAAAGAGACTTTAAGGTCTGAATCTAATAAAAATTTCCTCTAAGGCCTGAACCTATTCCGGAATATATTGGAAAGAAAAACATTTATCCACAAAGAAGAAATTACAAACAGTCTTTTAAACAAAGTATGAAAAGAAGGGCTTAAAATCTTACCTCTTATAAAAGCTGATATAAGCTGTGTAACAGCGTCCTTTCTTCTGTTCCACTCCATATTATATAACTTACGAATATAACTTGCGCATTTCCTTAAACCAGAACGTAGAGTGAAAATTATAATAGACCAACAATACCCGCATGGTGTTGCTTGTGACATGATTCTTGAAACCTTTAATTCTCATCTGGCTCCTTGCCAATAAAATGAAAATTGGAAGACATGTGACAAGCTAAGCCCATAATAGACCAGAGAAGAAGGAATATCCCCTCACCCCCGTTTTCTACCGTGAATCTGCAAGGAAATCTTTGAATTCAGCAGGAAAACAATTTATTAAAAATAAAAAAAAATCAACCATTCTGATTTTAAATTGGGGAGAAAGGTTTCAGTTATTACCCCGAAAATTTTCAAAAAGATAAGAAATTAGTATGTTTTTAATTAATTATTAGGGAATTTTATTTTTATTTTTTTAAGTTTTTATAGAAAAAAACTTACTATATTTTAAAAAAATTTCAAAATTCATTAAATTGCGTTAGACCTTCAAAACAAATTTACATTTGAACGAAAACTGCTTTCTCTATTCGATGTAGCATTGTTAGAAATGATACTAAGGGCAAATAAGTGCAAAAAATCACCTTAAAAACACAAAATATTAAATAAAAATTTTTACCCATTAAATTTTAAAATTAGGGCTTCGAGAAGCATTGAGTCTCCATGAAAACTACCTGTGATTCAAATTTTATAGTTATAAATGTGATACATTCATCTGGACATCTCACACACGCTCACAAACAATTCCTTTTATAGTATGGATTGGATGTTTTACATCAAAAATGATATCCATAAAAATTGATTTGGATAAATACTTTTTTGTTCTTTCGTTGAAGAAAAACATAAAAAAATGCATATAGGCTGTCCCCAAACAACTTCCCCAGTAGCACAGAAATATTATATAATATTTGCACAATGTTATATAATATTATGAATACCGTAACAAAGTATTGTATTGTATGTATCAGTATTTCCGAGATACTAAATTTTCACAAATAATATAAAAACAATGTTTTTTTTTTTAAATCTTCATTTTAATTCAGGATATCATTCGATTGGAGGTTTTACTTCAAAAACTCCACTGGAACAATTATTCTTTAAGATGCTGAATATTATATCATACTGAACAATACAATGCATACAATATTTTAATTTCTACATTTATCAACGTTTATCAGTATTTTAAGATGAAGTTATTCTTACAGTCGACAGACGGCAGCATGATCATACTGTAACACAATATTTATCCACTGTCATTTTTCCGAAAAAAATATTTTACAAAATGTTCATTTGAATAATAATGTTTACAGAATCATTTTGTTTTACTGTATATAAAAGGCAGGCCGGATTCAGCTAAGGAAGTTAACCATAAAAAATGCTCTCACATATGGATTACCCATTGTTCTGAGAGAAAAAATTTGAGTGTTATTCTCATCATAAAAATGTGCACGTGATTTATTGCCGCGAATCTAGTGTTTGATTTTCAATCAATACTGTAATTATAAATGTTAAAGGCGTCAAGTAATGCATTGAAAGAGGAATAAATAACTTTCAAAAATTATTTTAAAACCTTTCAAACATATTATTATAATTACTTTTGAACCTTATTACCTTAATTTATTAAATTAGCAAACTTAGATATAAGAGCTGAAATTGCTTCCTCTTTGACTTCAAATTCATTTTGCACTCGAAATTGTAACGATGAAAGATAATTTAATTAAAAGGACTATTCAGTATTAATTGTGAATGTGCATAAAATTTCGTAGAGATCCGAACTCTGTAACTACATTTTATTATCATTAATTACGCTTTCTGGTGTTAGTCTCGCTGGTACAGTGGTAAGGTGCAGGTTCAAAGCTCGCTGTAAGTAGAGGTGTTCAAAAAATAACAAAGTGTTACCCACAAGTTCAAGCACTTAAGAATTAAGTGATTAATATTTGTACATACTTTTAAAATGTATTTTTAAAATATTCAGTATATTGTTATATTATGCAATATTATATAATATTATTCAGTATAGTACAAAATTATTTAATATGGTGTAATATTATACAGTATTATATGACATTATCCAATATTACGAAAAAAACATTGTTCAATATTGAAAAAGTCTTACGTTTTACACTGTTTCAATATTGGGAAAAATATTGTACAATATTACTTTTGTGAATTTTATGGTATTAGACAATATTATGTGCTAAGTGGGTTCTGAATATATTCTTCCTATTTCTGAATAACGCCACTAACAGAACCGGCAACAATATTGGCTCGCGTTTCTAGTCTTTAGGTAACTATCATAATGAGTCAAATGTATTTCTTTCATTTGTCTCTTTCAGCAGATGTACAAATAACGTGTTTTTTGCATTTCATGTTTTCTAAAATTTTTTAAAGGTTATTATAAAAGCCAAACTTCGTCCCATACATTATCTGTCTCACCCAAACATTAAAGAAAGAAATACGCGTCTGAGAATTTGCAGTTTGCTGAAATCCATATTCTGGCGGAATCTTTCTTTAAAAGAAAGAGCAAATTTTCTTTAAAAACGTAACCGAAGAAGAATTTCGAAAGACATTGCTTATCAAATGACAAAAAGTATGTACTTATATTTCGAAATTGTAGCTCGATTCTTCGAGAAGAAGCAAAAAAGTAATGATACTGACAAAGACAACGAATCGCTGTTATAAATTAATTCGTGGAATAAATCTGTATGGTTAAATTTCTGTACTTTTTTAAACTCCTCTTCTTTACTAAAACAACCTTGCAGCTCTGTGTATCGCTAGCGAGATGAACTGCACGCCTTTGCCAGTTAGTGTTGCTATGTACAAGATCTAATCCGAAATTTTGTTTGGGGCATACATTTTTATTCTACTGAAAAAAAAAAGGTTCTGTTGTAAAAAGCACAAAAGATTTTAGATATTATATAACTTTTTTTCCTACATAAAAAGTCGCGGCTAATAGCAACATTCAGAAAAATTATACAATCGTCGGTATTCCAGAATGCGGTTAGGAAAAAAAATATACCTTTATTTTAAGAATTATAAAAATATGGATATCTTTCACGTCGCTAATCTGTGACTCATACCCAAACTCCCTTCACTTGAAGGAATGTTGTTCCTTACGCATTTTGACAAAATTGGGGAGGAATTTCTTTGGGAACGCTATACACCTACTGCCGATGGAGAAGAAAAACAATTACTTGTAATAGCGAAGTGTTACCTGTTTGAAAAGAAAATTAAAAATCACCACTATATAGCAAAGATAGACGAGAATCAAACAGCAATCGGTGTAATTGAGAAAGCGCTCATGTTGTCTCGGCCAAGCGCTAGACAGATGCTTCGAGAATAACATTCTGTGGCACAAAATTCATTAAACAATGGAGGGAAGGAGTTAATCCAAATCGCATATTTAAGTCCCAATCTCACAATAACTTTGTAAAAAAAAACCCTTCGAAGAAAATAATAGCTTACTGCTTAGGGGTTCATTTCAGACTCAGATGTCGTCATCCGACCGCGGTACAAAATTACGAGGTTCGTCCCAAAATAGCCCTCGTGTTGCTTCAAAACGGGTTGTTAAAATAACTGAACTAAACTAAACTGATTTCAGACTAGTTTTTTAGTTTCCTTCAATTAAAAGTTATTTATTTATGTTATTATTATACTTATTTTATTGGGCATTGTTTTAAAATTCCATTTATTTGATTAATTTTGCTGGAAAATAATTGTTAATTACTTTGCGAAATGTATCTTTAGATACAATGTAAATTTAACAGAATATATTTGCCAGGAAAAGAAAGCCGTGGTTTCTTTTTACTTTTCGGTTATTTTGCCGTTACATTGTTATGCCATTTTGGTGAAAATCTAAAAAGAGTTATCTTACATCAACAGCGCTGGAAGAAACGTTGACAATTTAGCTCAACAATTAGCCATTCAAATTTGTGCAGAGCTCATGCGTACAGAAAATTTATGGACGAGTTTTCTGTTTTGTTTATTTACATTAAATGCCTGAACTACGTAATTCCGGTGCAATGATAAGTCACTGGAATCTTCAAAGCGGAAATCCAGAAGTAATGCAAAAAAAGACAAGTTTTAAATGTAAGTGAACAAAACAGAAAACTCGTCCATAAGGTTTATTTCCGAGATCCATAGACATTATAACAAAGATTTAATAAAATGAATTGGATTTAACTTACTTCTTACTATGAAATTATTGGGTAAGAAATAATCTATTTGAATTAGTTATTTTAGGAAAGAAAAGAATAAAGAAAATAAAACAAAACATCACATTTCATGAACAAACTCTTTTCGGAATATGTTGTCTTTGAACTCTAGTGCGACTTTTGTTAAATCAAATCTAGCTAATGTACCGTAATGTACGCGTAAGAACGAGAACGAGTAGGATGTCAACAACGCAACCCTTCATTAGTCATGGTTGTGTAGTTTCGTGTTTAAAGTTTGGGCGTATGTAATCGAAACTTGTATTTTAATGCATTTCGCTCGTTTCTGCTTCTTTTAATGGAATTATTACAAAATATAAACACTTGGTTTTGGAATGATTACGTATGGCTGCCGCCCAATGTTACTTGGGAAGATCTCAGCAATACCGGTACCGTCAACTATGCGCAATTTAGTGACCTGTATTATGCATTTAAAGTAGCTTTGGCCCTTTTGGTTGTGAGATATTTCCTGGAACAGTTAGTATTAAACAGTTTTGTTCTATTTTTATTGTATATTTGAACTTTAATTTATTTCAGTGTTTACTGAAAGGTATAATTCATTAAACCATGCACTTTGCATTTTTTGATTTGCATTATTTTCAATATTAATAAGGAAACAGAGGTGTTGTAATTGACCTAATTACATTTGTTTCTGACTAGGGTTTCTCTTTAGTAAGTAGGCGAAAGTAATTTTTTTAACTAGTTTTGTTTCAAGAGGCGTATTGCCTCATACTTTCAGAAACCTAAATTTGAGCAATGCATTCTTTTTTTGAAGTTCGTTGCGCTGTGAATGTCAGTAATTCTCAAAATGACTTTTTAAAAAGACCTTTTAGGTGGGATTGTTTTTGGTAATTCAACTATTAAAAATCATCAGTTGATAAGTTAATTCTTTTTTCAGAATCGTTGAGGGGAGAGTGTTGTACATTCGACCGATTTTCAGTATTCAATTTTTATTAGTTTCATTTGTAAGCTAATTATTCTGTTGTGTGTGCTAACCTAAACTCTGCTTTGTTTTACATTTGTTAGATATTTTTAAAAACTGAAATTTTTAATTTTAACATTTTTAGTTATTTTTTTTAAATCCTTGCACAGTAGTCAAAGGTACAACATAGTGTTGTGCCTTTGACCTGCACTTATTATGAAAACAAACATAAATGAGAAAATGAATTTTAATCATATAAAACAATAAGATAGTTATTTTTGATTAAAACTCGAGTTTTTATGCATAAAAACAAGTTATTTACAAGAGTCTGTAGTTTTTAAGAGGTTCATTCATTTAAAAAATATATTCATTATGCTACTATTTAATGAACATCTTTATTCAACTTCATAATTTGAAAAATTCTATCGTCATTTTTCCTGCACAAGTTCAATTGCAACATTCATATCTTCTTGATTTTTTTTTTGTTACTCCAGTATTGTCAATTATCCTAAAACTATTCTTATTGTAGATTTGGTATAGTTTTTAAAAAAAATAAATACAGATTAATAATTAATGTTTTAATATAAAACTTTTTTATACTGAAACTTTGATTTGGCCTACTAATTTGTATTCAATTATATAATGTAGAAAAAATTTATATCCTTAGTTTCCCTAAATAAGAAGTATTTAGAAGTACCTCTGACCTGGTCAAAGAAACCACACATCATGGTGGTCAAAGGTACAACATTGGTACAGTTTTGCATTTAAATATTTATAGCTTACTAGCTGATGTGCACGTCGTTCGCCCGCCATTCCTCCGGATTAAAATACTTTCATGTCTAATATTTTTAATGTAAAAACTATTATATTAAATATTATGATACACAAAATCCTTTTATGATCTGAAATGTTTTTAATTAAAATAAAAATATCAATTGAACCGGAAGATTTTTAAAAAGCATCGATGGTTAATTTTCTTTATTAAATAGATGCTTCAAATTTTCTTAACAAATACTGAAATATAAGAAAGGTTTTAATGAATATTTGGAAACAATTAATTAAATAGTAAATTTTTCATTAATTGAAAGCATGAAAATAAAACGGTAAACTTTCAGTCTATGGTGCCCACTTGCTTCTCGCCAATTTTTCTTGGCACAATTTCATTTACTAGCGCCAAACACTGTTTGGGATGCGCATGCTTCATTTGAAAAGGAGCGATTGAGCATGCAATGCCTTCGGCATTTCAAACGCGTACTGGGCAATTTTTTTAACTTAAAAAAACATCAGCGGCTTTGCTTTCTACAAAGCGGGACACTAGTAGCTTCGCTTATTCATTGAGAAGCAGAAACTCAGAATAACATACACAATTCTGAACCTAAAAGTGACTGAAAATGTTAAAAACCAGAAAAGTGTAGTTAAAACTTCACATACCTATTTTAATTGCCTAATTGCTGTTTACACTTAGG
This sequence comes from Araneus ventricosus, assembly GCA_013235015.1. Lineage (NCBI taxonomy): Eukaryota > Metazoa > Arthropoda > Arachnida > Araneae > Araneidae > Araneus > Araneus ventricosus. Next base: position 28,022 of record BGPR01004995.1, read on the forward strand.
ACACTGATATCCGCTTGCTATAAATCCCTGATCCACACACTTCGAAAGGAAACCAATGCCATAATCAACAACAGCTGTACAAAGCGCACGTAACGAAATGATAAAATCAGACGAAAATCAAATCGACAAAGCAAATTCGATTGAATCAACCAATCGCATGAAACAGATCAACGGAACAAACGAATCAAAATATCACTCCATGCGCAAAACACCAACAAACAGATCAATTTCCGCGCATGTGCACATCTTGCTCGTTAAAATCATCATTGTGCAACCAAAACAAATATCCTCTCCATTCTTGACGGCAGAGAGTTGGCGATCCTAAGAGGAACAAAGTAAGTGGGCACCGTAGACTGAAAGTTAACCAATAAAACTAAATCAATAGTTGTTCCTAGTGTAAATTGTTTATTGTTGTTGTGAATCATCTACTTTTAAAATTTTCTTTTAGTGTTCTTCCAGAATTCTGTCAATGTATTATGGCAGCAGTTCTTCATATTATTCATGTTTTTCAACAATAAAAAATATTGGTGCAAATTGTGTATAAAATTAACTTTGAAAATTTTTTAAAAAGAGAGAAACAAATTTTACCAATTTTCTTAAATTCAATAAGGTGTAAAATTAGTTTCACCAAATTTTGTAAAATTTTTTATAAACTGAAATTTTAACTAACTTTTGAGCTTTAAAAAGTTGTCAGTGATCTTTCTCTTGCCTTAAATAATAAGTGTGCAAAGTGTGGTTGGAATCTGTTCAGTGTTTTAAGAGAAGATGTGGAACATACATTGTCGAAATGTCTTTTATTTATATAAAGATCTTGCCATTCTTTCTAAACCAAGTTTACAAATTCGTAAAATTATATCGAAGTAACACAAAATGCAAGGTACTTCCTTAAAAGTCTTGATAAAACCAAAATAAGTCTTGAAAATTAAATATTTTTGAAATGTAAATTTATGATTTTTTTTAGTTTGAGGTATAATATTTAAGCTAACTCCAAACTTAGGCAGGTACTGCATCGGCCATTGAATAATAAATTTTGAAAAAATTATTAAAATTAAAGAAAAAATTGCATGAAAATAATAATAGACAAAGAAATGTTTACAAAATAAACAGAAATATTGGAAAAATAAAGGCAGAGTAGTTCAAAGTCTCGCCTTTGCCTAGCAATGGAGAATCTATAAATTTCATTCAAAATCGTCTGCGTCAATTCAATCAGTTAATTAAATTTTGAAAAAATAATAGAAACTGGAGGAAAAATTGAAATTGGTAATATTGGAAAGGTAAAATTTTGATCTTTAAGATGGTATAAAAATATTTTTTGTGAAACAATTTGCTCCAAAGTTACTGTGAAAAAATGGTTTTGGTTAATTTCTATTTAACTGACTGTTTAATTAACTTTTGGACTTTGAAAAGATCATAAGTGTCCTCCCCTTGTCTTAAATAATAAGTGCAAAATTTGGTTGAAAACAGTCCATTGGTTTAGGAGGAGATACGGAAAGTACCCACATACTTTTAACCACAATGACTTTTATTTATATTAAGATTTTTGGTTAGGAATAGAAAAACCAGAGTTTGCGCAAAATAAGAACATTAGTCTGCCTATAGTATGTATACCCTAATATAATTTATTAATAGTTTCAATAGGCAAAAAGTAATGTCCGTAATATTTACTTTTTAGTGCTGAAATCAGATATATATTTTTATTCCTCCCAGTAACTATTCCTTTCAAACAACAACAAGCTAAACTAAGTTATTAATGGATGGACTTTGTACTAAACACACAAACTTCCAAATTTTGTCCCTAGTTGCCAGCACAGATTGTAGTGGTCAAAGTTGCAATCGGTCAAAGGCACAATACTCTCCCCTACTGTAAATAAATTTCTTGATGTTGTGTTGATCTCTTTAATTTTAAAAAATTTAACTTTGTTCATGAATTTTTTGCATTTCATTTATACCATTATATTTGATCATATAAATGTATATGTTTTGAAATCCGTTTGTTACGAGAGAGCAGATAAGAAATGTTCCATGATGTAACATTTTTTGAATTTGCTAAAAGTAACCTAAAACTGTTGGACACAAATACTATATTATGTTGCTTCATAATTTTAACTTCAATATTTTCATAGTTTTTGTTCACTTGGAAAATATTAAATTGTCCATG
>BGPR01004995.1:55484-99523 GCA_013235015.1 Araneus ventricosus
ATGTAAAAAATATACTTCACCTTGGGCAACATTTATCCGTGCTGTGGTAGTGATTCTTAATCAAACATATTGAAGTTCTTGATTATTTTACCTTGCTAAGTTCTTGGAATGTAAGCTATGCTTTCATAAAAATTGTTAGATATTGATTGTTATTGATTATTAGATGGTCCAGTCTTTACCTGTTAATTCTTTTGTTAGATATTCAAATTGATTTCATATTTTTCTAATTTTCTTGAAGCATCATGCATGCAGTTTTTTTCCATTTCTTAATAAGTATCTCACATATGTCAACTATTTGTAAATTTATTGAATGATTTCAGTGGCAAAAGTGGAGGGAGGAGTGGGGGGCAAAAAATTTTTACACCTTAAAAGTACCCCGGAATATAGAGGATAGATAACAAAATGTCTAGATTTTCCAGACACTTTTTTTTATATATATTCCTAGTTTTAGGCTGTTAAATTGAAATAAAATCGCCCCTTTGCTACTGAATAAGTTCAATTATGAAAGTTTTAAGAAAAAGTTGAGTCCATTCTTATTTTTAAATCAGTAAATATCAAAAGATGTAATATTTGAAATTAGAGCAAGAATAATATGTTTTAGTAAATCATAAGATAAAAAATTACCTACTGAGCTGATTGCTTTCAAAATTATCTGTGTACAGTTATTCTACTAAATAATGTTTATACTCCTCAGGACTTCATGCAGATGTTTGTGCACCACATTGTTACTATTCTGCTCTTGACTTTCTCTTGGACGTCCAACCTCTTCCGTATAGGAAGCCTGGTGCTGGTCATCCACGACTTTGCTGATGTGCCACTTGAGGTAAGTCTGTTTAAAAACTATTTAAAGAAAGACGGGGCACAGAATGCAACCAATTTCTACTTTGTTTTGCATGTATTCAGTTATAATTTAAAAAATTACAGTTCAAAATATTTTTCCTATTAAAAAAAAGTGAGTTAAAATATTTTGTAAGGCAAAATATAAGTTTTAAATAAATTCATTAGAGTTTTTAAAAAGATTATTAGTATTAAAAGGAAACTTAATTTCAAAATTTATTTTGAAAGTTAGTTCATAACTTACGAACAAATAACCAGAATCTATTGCATAGATTCTAGTGGTCGTGAGTGAGCTGAAATTAGCATGCCTACTTCGTCTAAAATGTTAGTACAGTAGCCTCAGTGATCATCAACTTTTATCCAAAACATTAGCAACCATATGCACTGCCACAATCGTCTAATTGACATGGAGTCACCAACAACACTCGCTGCATAGCAATCTTTGCACTTAACATCCTACAAATAGAGAAACAAAAACCCATCTAACAAAAGTGAAACTACTGAGAGCACTTTTCGATTTATGCTTTTCAATTCAGAATTGATGTTAGTTCAAACAGAATATCAGATAACCTAGTCTTTACTGGATTATTGTTAATTGGTCATAGTTTTACAATAAGAGGACTCCAAAACATTTCAAGTGGTAATTCATTCCATAAAACATTACTGGAAAATTCTAATTCTGAAATTTTTCCAAAATTCATTACGGTATTCTAAGAATGGATTGCAATTGTTTTAGTTTTAGATAGCTAAGTAAGATTTAAGTAGAGGTTTCAATAATGAATCCAAGATCTCTAAAATGGTAGTTGGTTCCTAATTGCATAACTGCATCTAATTATAAGTGATTTTCAATGCAATTATGATATTTCCACTTATGACTTAAAACATTCATTTTATAAAATTCAGCTTCCATTTCAGAATTTTCAATTTTATTTTTCCTTTGGTTGCTTACATGGAACATTATGCCATGTGAAGGAAAATGGACTAAAACTTATGCATAATGGATATGCATGCAGAATAGATCTTGCTTTTCTGCGCTGAAGACTTTGCTGAATTTTAAGTAGCGATTCCTATGAAATGAACATCATATTTATCCAGTGTACTGCTTCTAACCAAATTAAGGAGATGGAATTTATTTTATTTACCTATCATACCAGTTTTAATTAGAAATATGGATTTGGTACATGGATGAATAATGGCTTTGTTTCTTTTTTACAGGCAGCCAAGATGGCCAAGTACGTGGAGAGGCAGCGAGTGGCCGATACAAGTTTTGCTGTGTTCACTATTGCCTGGCTTGTTTCACGTCTGGGACTTTACCCGTATAGGTTAATACACTTTATATTATATCATCAATTATAACCTTATTGAATTTTAGATTACAATCCACAGTTAAAAATAGTTCAAGAAGTTTTTCACTGTTAAAATTATCCACATTTAAGAAACTCCCAAGTGGCCTTTTTTTCTTGTTCTTCAATATTTGGAAGCAAAAGTGACTTTAAATAAATTTAATAAAAACAATTTTTAAAAACACTTTTATGAATGTGCTAAGAAGTATTTTTAAATTATTTTCTACTTTTTATTCTTTAATTTAATATTCATTATTATAAATATTGAAATCAATTTTTTCTGAAATTCGCTACCAGGTGGTGGCACTTGTATGGAATTAAAATTTAATTAATTTCAGGGGTGAAAATCCTCCGCTGATCCGCGATTTTCCGCTTTTTTTTGTATATTTCTTTTTGACTCCGCCTTTTTTTCTTTTAAATTTTCATATTCCACTTTATTTTTATTATTCACTTCCGAGGATGAGAAACCAAATTCCCCTGGCCCTCCCTGTTGGAAAGTGAGTGACAGGGAAGGGAGTGAACTGGAAGAAAATGACGTTCTAACCCAGGGCTTGTGTCTCATTGTGATTGGTCATGTGGATTGGAGGCAAGGTTTCAAGCTATTGGCCTTGGATTAGAGGGTTATTTTGTTATTTCTAAGGAATTTCTCCACACGTGTTTTTCTTTCAGGTTTTAGACGATATTTTTTCTATATAATATTCATAACGCCATTTCGTTTCCCAGTGTTCGGCATAGCATAGCATACCGGAACGCGAAGTTCGAATGCACTAAAGCAGGCCATTTATTTCAAATCCAAAATGGAAATTTTGGAACACGAGAAAGAAAAAACAATCGTCAAGGTCGAAAACCTATGAAAATTAGAATAGGGGCTAGTAGCAGTCAGATTTCCAAACAAGCGGAAATCTGACAGTTCGCGGGCCAATTTTTTTTAAAGACCCTTCGCATGGGTAGTTGGTACATCAAAGGCTTGACTGGATCGGGACCCTGCTTAGAGGGTAGCGATTAGCATATCTGAAATCCTCGGAGTGGGGGGAGGAAGAGGAGATTGCTCTCCCCCCCCCACCACAAGCGCACTTTGGAATATCAAGTTCCGCAGTGAGTGTGTCGCACTTTGGAGCTACAGTTGAGTGGCACGCATGATTTTTTGACTTGAATGGGTGGGGACAAATTGAATGGAATGAACAGCAGATGAATGGACTGCTTTATGTCTGTCTATACGAAAGAGGTATAAAATTGTGATTTGTGTCATTAATATTTTTAATTATGTCAACTATAAGAACTGATACAGTCAACGCTCGTTATAATGACCACACATTATAAAGACCATTCCATTACAACGACCAGTGATAAAATCCCCAACAGTGTTTCCCTATGCGCTATGTTATTTTACTTCCGGTATAATGACCGTACAGTGTCGTCTAACCCCAATACAACGTCCGAATTCAGCGAACACTCTTCCCGGTATTTTTCCAAAAAGAACATGTTTCTAAGTGTAAATGACCTTGATTGTTGTATTGCCAAGCTTCGTAGATGTAGAGTCTTCGGTGTTACAGTTCAACTTTGACGGGGGAGGGAAGAATTACCACTCGCCATAGAGCGGAAATTAGAATAGCCTAGAATTTAAAAAAAAAAAAAAATTAAGTGCTATTAGGACTTTAAAATGTTTTTCTGAAAGGCAGAACATTATTTATCATCTTTAACTGAAATGGAAAATTATGTTTTGCAAAAAGCACATATGCAGAAAAGACAAACAACTATTTCTGATTTTTCTTTAGAAAATAAATGTTTTGTAAGTCTATAACACCCTTTATTTTCTGCTTTAAAATCTGTTTAAGAAATATATTTTTAATTGGTAAAATTTTATTTTTAATACCAATGATAAAAAATAACTTGAGTATTTAGTTGGAATCTCCTTTAAAAATCGCCTATTTATATGGAACTGCTGAGCGTGCATGTGTACAGTTTTTAATTATATCCACTATAGCGATCATTCGTTATAAAGACCTTTCGTTATAACGAGCGTCGACTGTATTATCACCCGTGAAAGCGCCGAGAATATTAAACATTTGGAGAAAGGTGTTAAAAATCAATGGAGATGGGAATGGCTAAAAATAGCTCAGAAGAAGGGTGAAAAAAGAGTTTTAGAAGAACTAAATGAATTGCAGCCAAAATTTTTAAAAATTAAATGGACTAAAACAAAACAGTGGTCGCTGCCAAACTATTAAATTTATGTTTGAAAACATGACACGAAAAAATAAGCTTGTATAAAAAGAACTATTTAAATTAACTCATTCATGGCAGTTTAGAGGTTAAGGCATATTTAATTTGTGATTATTCATAAAACTGATATTTATGCAGGACTCTTTTGTGTCTTTTTCTTTTATAATCCAAAATTTGATTTATATATTTTAGGTTTTTATATGTATTTTATAAAAAAATATTTGATATTATAAAACATTATTTATTAATTGTATCTATTTTAAGAAAGTGAGTAAAAAACATTGATTTTATAAAGTTAAAAATAGGTATTTGTAATTGAAAAAATTTATACATGGTGGTAAGAAAGACCATATTTTTTTCATAATTTTTTTTTGTGTGTGTGTGTGTGATGAATAAATCATTCATTAATAAGTGTTTACTTATCTCTTCCTTAATGCATATCTCTACTCATGTAAAAATGTAGCTACTCTCACTCTCGTGAATTTTCCTCTTTTTTTGTATCTTCGCTGTTTTCACCCCTGTAATTTAATCGATTAACTGAAAATTAAGTTCTTAAAATTTTAAAATGTATTGTCATTGAGAATGCATAAGGGTGCAAAATTTCAATAAGTGAGTCATAATTGGGTTCATGCATTGCGTGCTTGTTTGAATTTGAGAATAAAAAATATTTTTGTTTTATTTGCATTTAAAGAAATTGGCGGTGAAACGAGGCAACTGGTTTCCTTGATTGAACCGATGACACATTTTTTTATAGCTGCTTTCTTCCTAATTTAAAATGTATTTCATAAAACGTAAATTACATTGTTCTGAAGATAAATAAGCTACAAAAAATTCTACTACTTGTTTTTCATCAAAATTATTTCTCCATCACTGTACATTAAAAAATATCCTTGTATTCTAAATTCAGTGACTTTCCCCTATATGAAGGAGTAGAAAGTATTTGTTCTGAAACATTTTTAAAATAATAATTTGTATAATATAATTATATAATAACATTTTAAGGTGAATGAAATGTTAAACTTTAGACCAATTTAAAAGGTACGCAAGTTTATATTAGAAATATTACCAATTAATTACTATGACAGATTGCAGAATCATTGTGGTACTTGGCCTTGGCAAGATAAGATTGTGGTAGATTTATAATAGTTAGAAAAAAGATCTTTAATCTCTAGAGAAAGAATGTATTTTTGTGCTGTAGCTGCCTTGAGGGTTGGCTTTAGTTAGGTTTAACTTTTCCTTTAAATTAATTCAAATAACTGATCTTTTATTTCTATTATAGGATCATCTACAGTACCTTGTATGGTGCACTGTTCATTGTGCCCATGTTCCCAGCATATTATGTCTTTAACACCTTGCTGTGTGCCCTCCAGGTGCTACATATTGTATGGACCTGGATGATCATCAAAATCGCTCTCAGAGCACTTTCCTCCGCAAATCCTGGAGTGAGTGTTTTATTTACTTTATTTTTTCCCTTTGCTTACTTAAAAAAAGCTCTGTCTCAATATGGCAAGATCCTGTTATGCTGTATATTTCATCAATTCCATTCATAGGCTTGATTCAAAATAAAGGTGAGGTCCTAGAAAGCCATTATGAATTGTAAAATTCTTCAAAAGGAGTCTTTTTGTAAGACTCTTTAGAAAAAAAAAAAATTGACTGTTTGGATCAAAAAGTCAGAAAATTTTAGGGTTACAATTTGTATGAGTTTTCTGTTCAGAGCGTATGCAAATTTTTTGCGTGATTTAAAAATATTTTTAATGAGTGCTTCAAAATTTAAGGTTCCTTAGACAATAGTGTTTCATTATAATTCAATACAGGATTAACCTATGCATATTACTGAAATATTTTTGAAGGAAAAAAATGTATGAGATTGGATTGAATAGTAAAAGTTAAGTTATGCATTTTGAATTAAAGCCACAGTAAGTAGGTCTGAGCCAATAGAAACAAATGAAAAGAAAAATGACACTTTATATGATTTAGCCACAAGTATCACAAACAGGTTTATGACATTGTTAATCCAGGTAAGTAGCACTTCTGGCTTTAACTCGAAACTTTTTAAGTTTTGACAAAGTTCATCTAGGGGTACCATATGTCCCACACCACCAACATTGCTCCTATTTTTATTTGAAATACAACTCTCAAGTATTAGGCTCTCCCCTATCCAACCGAGCCCACTTAAGAAAAAAATCCTTTTCTATAATAAAGTGGAGAATGATTTACTTGGTATTGCAAGTGTCTGCTACAATCCTCTTATGTGCATAAGTGATGGGACATTGCATCATGCATGAGGGCTAAAAGGGACAAGCAGTTACATATCAAGAACTTTTTCAAAAATTAAAAAATGTCAGTTGTACAACTGTAAAAACTATTATCTTTATATATAAAAGGCAAATACTATTCCTCACTCATCACGAAATCTTCCAAACCACTGAGAAATTTGGCAGGTGGTTGCTTCTTGGGAAGTAGGTGCTCATTAAGAAAGGATTTTTCTAAATTTTAATTAGAATTTAAATTATTTAAAAATTACTTTAAATTTTAACATTTTTCTGAAATAACTTTGGATCTTATTTTTGCAAAAAAAAAAAAAAAAAAACATATTTACATCATAAAGAAAAATTTAGCTTCTCAATGAAATCAATCTTATTTCCATCCAACATTTTGTTCAATTTTAATTAATATTTTAAAACATGAATTGTAACAATGTTTTTATTGTTGTAAATAAAATTCAAACCATCTCATTATTTTAGCAAATCTTTTATTCACGCACTTTTACAATTGTTATGGTTGTGATAGTATAAATTATTTTCTTGGGAAATTAACTCCAAAGCAGAATTTTCACTTTAGTATTCATTGCATTTCTGAAATATTTTATCGCACATGCTTCAAAGTAATATTTTTATAAAGCGTGGCAACAGATATTTGATTTCAGGTTTGTTTGTTTTTATTGTGTGTGAGGTATACTGAAATGAATTTTGTCCTTTCTTCAAGCATTTAATCTCAGGCTTTCCTGCCAATTAAAAATTATGAGGCATGAAAACGCTTTCAAATTTTTGTATATTGCATTATAGGTAATTTTTTATTAAAATTTTGATTATGTTTAAGAGTACAGTACTGCTTCCAAACTTGAATTTCCTCAAGTGATATCTCATCATATTTGATATTAGAAACTAGAAATTACAACCTGCAACTAGGAATTACAAAAAGGCTATAGTGTTCTGGAAAATTAACTAATTTTTAAATTTTATTATCTACCTCTTATACTCCCGGGTCTTTTAGATGTCTGAGTTTTTTGCCTCCTCACTTTTTGTACCCATTGGTTCACACAGGCCTCCAGCATGTTCGGCTTTCGCGACCATATTCAACATTAATCATTCTACCAATGAGTGATAGATGAATTTTATGAAAGTTATTTGAAACTCGGTTTGTAAGTTTCATTAGCTGTGATGCATCATACAGAATTCTATCGCTGGCATTTTAAAATTTACGTCTTTAAATATTTTACTATCTGTCAAATACAATTAAATATTCAGTTTTTGTTCATCTTTGCCGAGTTATCGTGGCTGAAACTACAATGGGTAATACTATAATTAATATAAAATTCCAAAATAAAAGCTAATTTAAACTGGTGAACCAGCTGGTTGCCGAAGGCGGCTAGTATATATATTAAGAATTAAACCTACATTTTGTATTAGTGGTAGTTTTGCAACTGTAAACCCGTTTCATCTTAAGGCCAACTTTTCACCTTACTGTAATCATTTATCAATGAACTGTAAAATGAATTTAAATGACTTTTGTAAGAATTTAGCCTACATTTTGCATTAGTGTTTATTTTATTTTAAAAGTGTATTCATTCATACTGTACAGTGCAGATGATTTTTGTTTCATGCAATTAAGTTAGACATAAATTTACTTTAAAATGCATACAATATTTTTATTCTTTAACTAGCTTTTCCTATTATAAATTTTACATAACAAACATTTTAAAGTGCTGGGTAATATTTTAGTTCAGAAAATATGAATAACTTAGGGTATAAAAAGGATGTTTTTAATGAAATGGATGACTTAAGAAGTGAGCATTTGTTCCCTTCTGCCACATTAGGACAAGTAGTTGGGAATCTACTGTATATGTAACCACAGGAATTAGCCTCAACAAAGGCTATCTATGCCTGTGAAATAATTTATATATTTAAAAAATTGGTAGTCTAAGGGTTAAGCTAGTTTTTTTTTTTTTTTTTTTTTTTTTGTCATTTTTGCAAATCTTAATTTTTGTGCATATACTACTTGTATTTTAGGTGAAAGATCTACGCAGTGACAGTGAGGAGAGCTCTGGGAGCATTTCTGACGAAGCCAAAGATGTCTCTAGTCAGGACACCAAGTGCTCTTCGGGAAGAACTTCTTGATTCTGGAACATTGTTGACCCTCCCAACTTCATTCCGCCACCAACTGGCCATTCCAAAGACTCTGGGCTATTGTTCTGCTGCAGGGATCAAATAGTGTTCAATCTGTTTTAAGCATTGCATGGACAAGTTTATGTGAAGAGAACTTTCATTTGGCAATTTTATGCAAATATTCGTCCTCAATCAAGAAATTGTGATGCTCTGAAAAATTAATTTGTTGTAGTGTCGTGGGTGATTGTGTTTCATTTTTTTTTTCTTGTTGATCAAAAAGCCCATGGAAATATCTTTTGTATAGAAAAAAAGGAGGAGTTTTGAAGAGATATCTCCAAATGAGTCAGCATAGAATAAATTATTTTTATTTATTTATATTTACATTATCCTGAGTAACTTTCAAGAATGAAACTTACCTGGTGATCTCTTTTATAACTTTGTTAGAAGTATTTAATTTTTGTTTACATATAAATAAAAGGTGATTTTGTTTGTATTATAGTTTCCTATTTTGTATGAAGGATATGTAAAACTGATGCTTTTTAAAAATTTATTTGCATGTTTTAAGACAGGTAATAAGAATGTTATTTTTTTCTTGTTGGGTAGGGGGGGATAATGAAATAGATTTAAAAAAAAATTTACTTTGTATAAGCTGGAAGTTTGGAGTCAATTTTTGTATACCATTAATGCATTTCTCAGATTTACTGTAACATTTGCTTTAACTTAAACATGTTAGTGAAAGAAAGATATAATTACGGTAAAGTTAGATAATGAATTTTGACAGGTTGAAAAGAATGATTCAACTGATTATGTGAAGCAAATTATTTATTAAAAACTGTCAAGTTTTCATATGTGTTGGCAATGCGGCTGTTTGACTTTCTTGCTTACTTTCACTTAGTGAGTTGCTTAAATTATTTCCCAGGCCGTTATAAACTGTTTTTGCTTTTGAAAATGTCTTTTGTTCAGTATCTTATATTTCTATATTCCTTCTCCATGTTCTCGAATATTTATGAGAAATACATTTTTGAAGGTTGTATCGAATCATTCTGTATTCAACTGCTAAAAAACTTGTGTATTGTTTTTCCAAATTCAAAGTATGTGTGATAGAAGCAAGAGCAATACATCATTGTACAGTGACAGAGTTGATCTATATAGATGTACAAACATATAATGCAGAGGAATATTTATTGTACATATGTGATTGATCTCTTTTCAGGTGTCTGAGGAAATTCATTTGCAGACAGAATTTTTGTGTGAATCGTAGATTTTTGTTCTCCTCATAGATATTAAAAAGTATTTTTGTCATATATTTTAAGAGGGTTTTTTTTGTATATTTTTTTATTTTTGTCATTTCTTATAAATGAAAGTGGTAGTCTTCAGACGGAGCATAAGAATTTAAGTCATTTAATACATGTGATAATTTTTCTTTTTTATATCTTCCCACAATCACCCATGATGATAGATATTTTTTGAAAAGGATTTGTTAATTGTTTGAGTTAAAATTGTTCTAATCTAATTATAAGTTATTTTGAAAAGGTACTTTCTTCTGTGTACTTACTCTTGACTAACCTTGATCTATAGCAAATGTTTACAAAAACTCATTTGATTAGAATTTACATAGTAAGCTGAGTTTTATTTCACTTTGTGGAATTCTAGAATAGATGTTCAGTGAATAATGCCTCTGTAAAAATTTCATGTATTTAATTGCTGCTTACAGTAGATGCATTCTTTATTTTTGGGGGGTTGTTCTGTAAAATAGCAGGTGCCTTCTTAAAGATACTCAGTATTCATACGGGTACTAAAGAAATGTTTAACTGCCATCTAAAAAATTTTAAGTAATGAAAGCATTTTGAAATAATTTCCAAAGTATTATCTACCACTTTATTTAAAGCATATTTCCGAATATTTTACAAATAAAATTTTTCTCATACTGCTTGTATTTTATCCTAAAATGTTTGACTAAATCTGCTACAACAGTAATTTTTTTTAAAGCAGATGAACTCCTGCAGTGTGAATGGCTTTGAGGTAGTTTTATAACAGCAGTATTGCACTAAAGATAGTTTTTATATATAATTTATTACTGTTGTATAGAAACTTGATCTGCCAAGTAATCAGGCTTTTCATCTTTACAGTTTTTATTTTAAAACGGGTATATAAAAGTCAATTAATATTTAATACCCACTGTAATAATTTTTAAAGAAATATTTCAGAAATTAACATAATCTTGTAATTTACATAATGAATATTAATTCATGGGGGAATTTAAAAATAACTTATCTTAATTTTTTTTTAACTTGTTCATTTATTTTCATGTGGCATTTTCAAAGTCGACACTGAATCATTTATTGACATATGAATACACTTTTTTTTAGGGTTCTCCTCCTTGTCAAACTTAATAAAAATGTTGAGTTTCATGTTACCATATTTTGAATTTTTTAATATTGAAAATGTTGTCATTCTTCACGGATAAGCGAACAAATATTTTTATTTATGTCAATGAAAATGACCTCATTTATAAGATACAATAATGAGTGTTGGAATATCTTATGTGTGGAGGCATTATTTATTAAGGAACCTCTCACTGCAAAAAAAAAAAGAGATGTGAAGCTTCTAACCAGTGGTAAAATTAATAAAATTTTGATTGAGTAACATTTAATATGGAAACATTTTCCTTGATGATTCAATTTCAAAAAAATGTAGAAACCAAATTCTTTGATTAGTTGCGTTATTGAAAATGGCTTTCACTAATTTGCTATGGAATAAGGTTAGTCTTTTATTTGCCTTAACTACTGTGCTATTTAAATGTTATGTGCATTTTAAGTTGGCTTTCATTCCATATTTTTGTTTAAAAGAATGCTTTTTAATAGCATGTAATATGTTGATATTTTGCATTTTACTAAAATTTCTTTCATAACAAAAGCTGAACTCTTTGGATGAAAAATTCTGATTATAATCTGTAATATCTCTAAATATTTGAAATTATGCAATATGCTGAGAATTTAAGATGTAACCCTGATATTGAAGTTGACATTTTCCATCATTTTTAACACTGTTGGAACAGCTCCACACAATTGTGGAAGTCTGTTAAAAGTAGGGCTCATGAGTACTGCTTAGCTGGAATGGGGGAATATTAACTGCTTCTAATTGCTTGAATATAAATGACTTTTTTTAAAGAAGATACTTGTTGAGCAGCAAGTTTCTCCTTTTGACTGCCAAACAGTTTGTTCTACCATTTTTTATTACTGTTTTGGCCCTATGTATGGTTATATTTTTAAAATGTAAAAATATTGGGTTCCAAAAAATATTGAAATATGAATCTGTAAAAAAATATTGATACTCAAACTAGAAGTGGTAATTTCCTTTTTAGCAAATGCAGGGTTACTTCAAAAACAAAAGCTGATGAAATTAATCTGTAAAATCTTAAGATTTCACTGTCATCGTCTCATACCTACACCATCTGTTTTGCAGTCTTAATGCCTTCTTCACTTACAGATGTATGAAGGTGAATATTATTTTAAGAGAAACACAACAAAAAACAAAGACAAGAAACAAATGATATAAAGAACAAAATTAAAAACTGTTTTAAATTAGCAGACTAGGGAGAAAGATTCATATTCAGTTTCATTCCTTTATAAGATAATACACATAGAGCATATTAGAAGTCAAAAATACTGTTGACAAATTATTGACAAGGAATTTTGAAATGCCAAACATTTGGTAACAATCCAATGGACTGATACTCCAGTTGTGTGAAAATAATTTTTTCTATTTGAATCAATTTTAGGGGATAGTGCTTTTTTTTTTACTGAAATTTTAACTGCTATAAAAAAAAAATTAACTTGAGTCTATGAGTGCTTGATGTCATATCTTTATAATCTATTTCTCAGAAAAAGAGTTTCAAGTAACTGAATTTGCATAAACCAATCCATAATTAAACAATTTTCTGGATTATTTATCTTCAAACTATAGGACAAATTGAATGTATATCAATCCATAATCAACTGTTAATGTATTTTATTTTAGTATCTGGTCTATATACAGTTTAGTTTGTTAAGCTATTTATATTCATTTTTCCTGTAGTTCTTCTAAGACAAAACTTTTTATTTAATGTGATAAAAGTAGCATAAAAATTGTCTATTCAAAATTTAAAAAAATTACAAGATTGCTTTTTTAATTATAAAATCTAAGTAGCAAAACCTAGATTTTAGTACGATTGGCAAGCTCTAGGGACTATGCTTCAGTACAGATTAAAATCCAAAGAATTGACATTCACTGTTAAATAAGATTAGCTTTTAAATAACTATTTTAAAACCTTTTAAGAAAACTAGTACATTATTTAGGTTTTTCAATAATATCCAATTCAGTTCAGCTTTTGAAGTGTTCTTAGATCATGCATGGATTTACTCAGGAAATTCTTTCATTGTATGTGTATCTGAATTAGCTGCAAATTATGTTTACCTCTTGGACAGGTTTGTCTTCATGCTTATCGCAAGTTGTGCTTAATTATTGAAACTAACTTCAGATTTCCCAATAGGCTCCTCTTCTTACGAATTCTTGGATGTTGATTTAACTGGAATGGTCATTTGAGGGGAAAATAATTTGAATTTTATTTGCTTGCGAAATGGCAACATCAGTTTGATGTAATTCGCAAACGAAAGTGAAAATATTTAGATTTGTAAATTGTTAGGATTTAAAAAATTTACTAGTAAAATTTTTGTTGCTAAATCACAGTACGACTCCTTATCAAATAAGAACATTTTAAATATCGACACTTTTATTGTATTATAACTTCTAAATTGTCTTTGTTCTCACTATGAAACCAGTCTAATTTCAAATTAACTCATCGGTTTTATTTGGTGTGAAAAACGAGTGCTTTTTCTGTAATATAGTAGTTAACCTTTCAAATACATCAATTCATTACGATTTTAGCAGAAAATGGCTTCAAAAATTTTATTTCAGTGAAAACTTGTGCTTTTCCCATTTTATGTATACAGATTTTAAATTGAATCTTGCACAATTAAATCATGAAATAAATTGCATTTTAAATAATTATGCAGCAATAACAAAACACATTTTTGCACTTGGAAAAAAATGGAAATATTCCAAGAGATACTCGAGAGAATGCATTGCCTGTGTTTCAAGATATTTAAATTATCTTGAGTAAAACACAGGGATTTTCATTTTACTGCAAATGGGAGATAATCCTTCAAAAAAGGCATTCTTAGCACTAGCCTAGCTTTATTTTGCTTGCAGGCATTGCAGATTTCACACTGTATTAATTTTAAAATGTACCAGATTTAGGATACTCATGAAGAAAATATTTCAGTATTCTACATATAGGAAATCAACTGCATCCAACACCACCATTCTAATATTTTTTTAAATTCAATTTGATTTAGCTGACAGTTCAGTAACTGTCAACATGCTAGAATATATAACTGGGGCTATACTGTCAGATTTTCAAAGTTGCTTAATTTTTGTTTCACCTTCAGAGTAGTCTTATTGGCTATCTCTTTTCATACAATTTCTCTGTTCCCGGCATTCATATTACATAACCGATTAATTATTAATACTTTCACTCAAATGTACAGAATCAATAACACATTCAAAAGTAGATGAAAATATTCATCAGCTACAAAATCGTGTTAGTAATGTTTGAGACATTCCCGTAATATTGTGTGCCTTCACATTTTCGAGATGTGGCCATAGCTTATTCTTGTATTATCTATCGTTGCAATATGTAACCTGTTTGCGAGAGTATATACAGTGTTGATTATGCTAATGTAGTTTGGTGTATCAAAAGCCTATTAGTACTGTTTTGTTTCTCAGGTTAGTTATGTTTTCACACAGATTCTATTTTTAATGCTGTTTCTCTTTTCTTGTGGCTTCTATGTTAAATTAAAATGTATGTTCTGAAAGTGCACTGAATGCTATTGTGATTTATAAATAAACCATTGAAAATGTTGAACTGAAAATATGGTGTAGTCCAGACTGTGATTTCAAGTCTTAAATTCACCAACATTTGAATTTTTTCTATTTAGCTTTCTTGCATCGGTAAGATATGTTCCGAGTAGCATTCATAAAATATAGTACATCGATAGGAATTAAGGATTCAACATTATTTATATTCAACTTAAAAATGCTTAATTGTTATCTTAAATAGAAAAAATTCAAATGCAACCAATTTAATATATATTAAAGTAATGCAATTGATCTACAAGTTCAAATATTCTATACAATAGCACTTTTTTATATACTTTTGAGTCTTCATCTAGTCTGTGTGTTAACCTTGCAAAATAAATTGAATTCTCTTTATTTGTTGTATTCATTTCTGGTACTTTAAGTTTAAATTACATAAAACACTCAAAATAGATTGTGCAAACATTTAGATCAGGTAATTAAGATCCCAAAACCAAATTTCTTATGTGTTTTCTATTCCCAACTATAAGTTTAATAGGAAAAATTATCTTGACAATTAAAGGATTGGTTTTTTTTAACATTTTTTATTTTCAATATACATTACAAATTAGAACCTTAGCTTCTGGAAAAACCAACGACTCTTGCCAGTCTTGTACCTGAAAATAAAAAAAAATTATATTCAGTTTATCAGTGAACCAAGGGACACTGAATAGATGACCATATTTAAAAAGATAGGTGCACATATTGTGTGGGAAAATAGATAGACAGAATGTGAGACATGGTTTAATGTAAGAATTATTGTGAAAGGAACTACAGAAGTTGAAAAGTAAACATTGATCTAGAAAGTAACAATACTTTAGCAAACAGGGCAATAGTGAAATTGTCAAAATGCAACTTAAAATTATTAAATACAGACTTTAAGTAAATAAATTATGACTGCTTTACTATTAACAAAAATTCATTCTGAAGAGTAGGGAATTATATATTATAAATGCCTTCTAAATAAAATTCATAGGTTTACTATATAAAAAATAATTACCTTTCTTCAAACTTGGCCTTGACATCTCTTCTGGCCTTTCTCCTCTTGGAAGGGTCTTTCAGGACCTCTTTATTGACAATGCTTTTGTCAAATGCAATGTCTACCATGTACCTGGAAATATAATCAGATTATGTAACCTATTGGAACATATACAGTATTATTTTGTTAGTTACAAAGAGGCATCTATGAGGTCACAAATATTCGTATATGAACAATATGTATCAAAACAAATGAAATGGGACAGCTAAAAAAGCATTTAAAAATTCAATGGATTTTATAATTTCAAAAGCATTAAAGATAATTTTATTTAAACAAATGAGAACAAGAGGTTCAAAGTAATAAAGATGACTGGAAATATAATTCAGAAATTTAATGTCAAACATGCATAAAATCCCTAGCTAATAAGATTTTTAAAATATACATCAAAAGAATGCACAAATAAATATCACCATAAAATAAATGCCATACTGCTATTTTCGATAGTAAGGAACAAAATTTAACTAATTTACAAGGGCAAGTCACAAACCAATGTCAATAAGTAGCAGCACAATTCAACTGTATAATGTTCATTTCGAATTTATAACATTTGTGCTAATGTGTAGCTGCACTTGAAAATGGCGACTGCGCTCAAGGACTTCCGGCAAAAGATATAAGGAAATGCTTTCTGTTTACAAAGAGGATTGTTTCTCCTGTCAAGCAGTCTACTGTAACATTGCATCAAAACTTCCAAGATGCAATTTGACGAAAATATCACGACCTATTGACTAGAGGAATTTGTTCCATCACAGTAATACCAGCCCTCACACAGCTCAATTAACTGAGGAGAAAACAGATTTTGTTAGCAACTTCAACATCTGTCTTAAAGCCCAGAGTTAGCTGCAAGATTTATCATCTGTTTGGTCAACTTATATTGCAAGTGTTTAGTGACCGACACAAATGCTGAATGAGAAGCAAGTAGGTGGCTGAGACAGCAGTACAAAGACTTGTATGCAGCAAGTACTGGAAGCTGATAAACAGATGGGATGAATGCATCACTGTAAATGGCAATTATGTCGAGAAATAAACATGCTTTTTAAGTAAATATCAGGGTTTCCCATTTTTCTTTATTGGCTTTTGTACCTGCCCTCGTAAAATATTTAAAATTTATCAAACTGGGTTAATTAAAACTCTTTAATTTATCACCACTTAATCAGTCAATTTTCTTTTTGTACACAAGATGTAACAATATACACACACACACACATTAGAAACATCCCTTTCAAAGGACCAAAATGAATGGTTCTAAATGCTTAAACAGGGTTCGTACACATTTCCTTAAAAGAATATCAAGGACTAAAAAACCAAAAAATAAGGACCTCTAAATTGAATAAACTTAACGAATTGTCGCACGCATTTTTAAATAAAATGCCTCATTTTTGCAAATTCAACCTATTAGATGATAAATTACATAGAAGATACATTACAAATTTAACACAACAAAACTCCTAAAAATATGAGTTAATAAATTGATGAAAAAAAAAAACCCATGAAACTGGTAATCAAATTAAATATCTTTTAATTCCAAACTTTTTTCATTCAATTTTACATCCAAGGTATTTATTTTAATTTCTTTTTCAGAAATTGTTTTTCTTAGTTCATGCGATAGAATAAATTTATGTCTTTTGACTTTTCAGCCTCATTAGCTAAATCATTTGCTTTCTCATTTGTTTGGTGCATGTCCGTGTGGAGGAACATTTTCTTTTGTTTTAAAAAAATATATTTCTTCCTCTAGAGCTTTTCGTTTCAGTTGTTTTGTTTCAGTCTTTTCTTTGGATCTTTCACTTTCTAAATACTGCATGTATTTTGCTCTAGCTGAGGTGGCAGCCGTCCTCATTTTCTTAGTAATTTTTAAGTCATAAATAGCCCCAGACAGCTTAATAAATTCATGATTTACACGCTGAAAAATATATGAAGCATCTTTTAAATTTTCTATTTCCAGGGCCTTGTTCATCGAAAAACCTCATTGTCCATGTGACAGTATTAATACCATTTTAATAATCTTCCAAACTTTTTCAAAATGATTATTGCTAAAATAAGTTTGTAAAAAATTATTAAGGGAATCACTCTTTGGATTGAAAGAAGTAAATTCAAATGAATTTGGCTTTACAATATTTAACAGAAAATCTGCATAGAGTAACAAAATTTCGTCACAATCTTTCCCAAAATAAGTTTATTTTGCAACAATACAATCAATACCCGTTTCATTTTTTCCTGTGCTTTTTCGGGATATCCAGCCATTACTCGTGGATCAATGCAAATCGCAGGTCTTACTAGTGCGTAATTCACAGGACATTTCGGTATGAAATGTTTTATCATATGATGTTTTTCCGACTATCCTGTCTGAGTGTGAAAACATCCTTGCCTGCTAATTCCTTATTTTTTATCTTTTCTTTTATTAGTTGCACTGCAGCAAATCCTAAATACACTTAACTTTTATCATTATACAAGTTTTTTTTCACTGAAGTTGAATTTGCATAAAGTCTCAGGTTTCTCAATTCTTTCATTCTCTGGTTTCAAAATTTTGAAATGTTGAATGCAATCATTAACAAGTTTTAAAAACATCACTGGCAAAAAATGGAAGTAAAGGTTTATAACTTTGATACTGTTCTAAAAATGGTAACAGCACTTTTGACAATCATTCCTATGGAACCATGGACCAATTAAGGCCATCTGTAGCTCCTCCCTTATTTCCCAAAGTGTATGCGATGGATATGGATTCGTAGAACGCGAGCAGTGTACAACACTGCTCGCTCACCCCCACTGCATTCCGCGAGAGCCACGTCGACCGAGATTAGAGCCGCCGAGAAGGAGGAATTAGAAAAACGATAATCGGTGAAATTTTAAATTTTTTAATAATGGCAGAGTAAAAAGTAAGGACTTTCAAGGACTCTTTAAAAATAGGGCATAAAAATAAGGATTTGTAAGGACTTTTAAGGACTAAATGTAAAAGTAAGGACTTTTAAGGATGCATACGCACCCTGTTAAAATTTATCAGGACTATACCTTTCAAACTTCATCAAAAATGTAATGTTAAGAATACTTCAAAAACATTTTCAAACAATACCCTACCTTGTTGGCATGAGATGATTGTAGTTGAGTACTTTCACAAATGGCTTGATTTTACTTCTCTTTTCCAATTTTTTCTTGCCCATGCGACGGGTCACTTTTCGTGGATAACGATCAATACCAGCAACCAGGGCATGCCCATAAGGCTTATCAGATGTGCCTTCATCATTATTCTGAGAAAAACGACTTGATTTAGGAAATTTCAAATGAGGCCAAATGTAAGTAGATAATTAAAAAACATGTGAATGAATAAATTTAAAATAATTTATTAGAATCAATAATAAATTTTAACACTAAGAACTACCAATAAACTTAATTTGCTGCGAATTATCTAAGTTTACTGATATATGGACTTAAAAAAATTAAAGAAATAAGATATCGATCCTATTAAAATTTGACATGCATGTATATATAGGTCCAGCTATCTTCTCGTGTACCGCTCAATGCAGAAGAGCGCCGAGAGTACCAAAAGATGCGAAATAATCCAATGAATCCATTTTGGCCATTTAAATTCCAAAGATATTAGAAACATCAGAATGAATGAAATATTGTGCTGTCATCTATCGGCAGCTCCTATTTTTAATCTGGTTCCTGCATCTGGTTTGTATAAAAGGTTTTATTTTTTTAGCGAGCTTCAGAGATTTAATTTATAAAATCATCTTCCTGCATTTTTTTTCCTTTTTAGTGTCGTATCATGTTGCATTTCACAATGTTGCTGTTCTAAGGTAACAAAAAAAAAGAGACTAGATTAGAAAAGAAATTTGCATTTGTTGGGGAAAATATTTATTCATTTTGATCTGTATATTTTTTTTTCTATTATTCAAAATAAGCACAAGAAGAAAATATGTTGCTGGTGTTTAATTTATCAGTTTGGAGTACTATTAATTGTTTTGTATTTCATTTTATCTTTAGCAAGACAAAATATTATGCTACCCTGTTTTAAGTTATAAACATTGGAATCCTCACATTTTCATTTAAACCATATTGTTAGCGAAAAAGTTAAGAATTGAAAGTTGTAATCCAACAAAAAAACAAAAACAGATTTACGTTTGTTGGGGAAGCTTAGTGACAATATTTGTACGGAAAAAACAGAGGTGGGAATATGAAAAAATGTGGATTCCGAGTAACACTGGGTTATTAGATAGAAAGTAATTAAAAGGCTAGATTTTAAAGTTTTAATTTAACAATATAGTATTCAAAGGAGATTTACATTTCTTGGCGAAAGTTAGTGACAATATTTGTACAAAAAAATAGACTGGAGGCGGGCATATGAAAATAAAGTAATAAAAACACGAACGAATATTTACGTTTGTTAGGGAAAGTAAGTGACAATATTTGTTGAAAAAAACGGAGGCAGGCATATGAAAAAATAGGGATCCCGAGGCCTCACCTGACCACACTTCTCTCCACCAGGTAATAACAGATTATTCGGGATAGCCCGTGCAACGCCAGGCCACACAGTTAGTAATTACATATTCTCCTCAAAATAATCTACTACTCAGTTTTTATTCAATAAAAGAGAAAATAAAGTCAGGGAACTTCAATGCAAGTAATTTCATCAAAAATCTTTTAACATTTTAATATAAAATTTATGCATATGAAATTCTTATAAACTTGACACCAATTTTAAGCTCTATTGCAATTCAAGATATCTGCAACATATAACAAGAATCAACTATATATGAACATTGGATATTTTTTTTAAAAATTAGTTCATGAAAAAACAATCCAATAGCAAAGGGAGAATATACAAAACTTTCAACACATTTTTAAAACTTACTTTGACAACTACGGCTTTTCTACCAGCATATCGTCCATTGAGTACAAGGACTACTTTCCCTATTTTCATAATTTTGCCCATTCTATATTTTAAAAAAAAGAAAAAATAATAATTATCATACCATTTAAATAAAAGGTCATTTGTTCTTGTTGAATCTATATCTAATGGTTTGCAAATAAGATTCATAAAAACAAACCAATTGACAAATTAATGAACAACAGAAATAATCACGATAATTACACGCCATTCCATGCCAAAACATCCAGGGGTGGACACCCAAGGTTGTCAGATTTTGATGAAACTTGGTATGTTCTATCCATATACGAGTACATATACCAAATTTTATGTTATGTCCATTAGTTTCTGAAATGCAGTACTTTAAAATTTTGCTGAAAATGTGTAAAAAGTAATCCATCGCACTTCTGACAACCATTCATACTTTTATAGTTTTTGCTATAAAAGTTAATTTTGAAGATAGTTAAATTTTTTTTTTAAATTTGTTCAGTATTAAATTGTGAACAGAAACATGTAGTTAAAATTTCAGATTTAAGTGCATTGAGATAGTTTCAGGAATGCTTAAACAGCAAAATTGAGATTGATTCAAAACACTGATATGTATCCAGAAACTACTAAATAACATGAGTCTGTCTCAAAAAAACCCTAAACCCATTATATCACTTATAGATTAAAAAAAAATGCTACGAAGTGGTGTAATAAAATTAGTAAGCTTTTGAGTTTTCACCAAATTAGAGTTGATGAAAGATATACTATTAAAAAGTACCAAAATCAGCTATTAGGCATCCTCTAAACAACCCAATAATAAATAAGAAAGTTTTATAATATTTAAATGATTATTTGTAAGATATTAAAGTAAAATAAAAAAAAATCTTGTTAATTTAAGGCCTAAATATAAGTTTCTTTAAAAAATTATCCAAGGTATAAATTTATTTCTATTGTCAATAATTTGTAATTATTGTAAGAGTAAAAGAAATATTAATGAAGTTTGGCTGTTATAATTGCTAATAATACATTTTAATTAGAAATTAAAATAGATTAAATAACAAAAACAAATATTTGATATGTATTTAATTAAACTGGAGTATTAAAACATTAACAAATTTGGCAAAAGAAAAGATGACAGATTTACTATAATAGCCTTATGGTGCAAGGTGGGGGAAAAGGAGTAGCAAAGGAAATGGTGCGAGACGGGAGGGGAAAGGAACAATCTCCGACATGCAGATTTCATGTTGAGACAAGCATTTAGAATCCTGTACTTGTCACTGTTTGTTTAGTCTGAATTGTGTAGCAATCAAGTAATGATTTTAACTGTGTTTTCTTTCTTGATTATTAGTACAAAAGTTACTGGTGTACATAATTTTTATTTCAGTAATAATACTTTAATTTTTAGCTTTTCTTTTTTAAATTTCGTGTAGTAGTAATATTTCAGTCTTGTAGTTTATTTTGGAAGTAGATCTTTTTTTAGACTGTGGGTCTGATAGTCAGGGATGAGATTGGCAAAAAAGCAAAAAGACAAATCATACGCGAGCAAAAAATTTGTACCATAATTTATACGCGAAAGAAGTTTTTAAGAAGTAAAACATCAGAACATGCAACATGATGAAAATATTACACTATAATAATTAATAACTTAATTATTTATAATTCAGTATGTATAAATAAGAAAAGAATATTAAATTATTATTAAATCATTCGCATTAAAAGTTAACAAACAAGTTTAACACATCATCAGGGGCATCAGAAAATACAAAATTAGACATTAAAACATATTTATCACCTGCGCATCACTGAGATGCAACATTCACCTAACAGAAGTCTGAGAAGAATTATATTTAATAGCCTTTTGATAAAAGTTAGCTCAAAAAATAAATAAAAATAAGGACAAATAATTTCTTTTACTTCATGCAATTGTGTAAAGTGCTCTTTACACGCTTAGTGCTTTTGTGTCAAGTAAGCTCCTTATAAATTATAATAATGTAACATATACTGAATTCTGTTTTATTTCTTTTATTTTTATATTTATTTTCAAAAGTAACAGCACAATGATTTTGTACCTTATAAAGTGAGAGGGGTCTAGAAATTGTACAGTTACAATGACAGATTCATTTAGCATTAGTGTTATCTGAAACATTTCCTTAATTGTTAAAGAAGTGGTTTCCTTTCATTTTTATATTTGTGTGGCTTTTGTTGGTAACAGAACACGCTTCACCCCTTGTTTTGGAGGGCTCCTATCTTTAACAGATTTTTCTTCAATAAAGGATCTGTTTATACCCTCTGCAAGTTTATTTTCAGTAGAGGCTAAAGTTTTTGCACAGTCTTCATTAGTATCTCTTTGTTTAATTACTGGCATACTTGTCGGGACTGCATTATCACTAGAATGCCTAGGTAAATCATCTGTTTTATTTTTTATTTTGAGAAGATTTTTTTTATGTCTTATTCTCTGCTTTTTTGCTGCATTTGCACACAGCTTTTTAGCTGCCTCTTTTGACAGTAGTTTTTCCTTTTTTTTATGTAGTTTATTCATTAGTTTTTGTTCCATTTTTTTATTTCTTCATCTTGGTACACCCTACAAGATGACCTTAAGTTTTCAACATGTTCATGCAAAAAAACTTTTTTGCAAAATACCCCACAGAGGTTTAGTTTTCTGCAAAAAGGTGGTACTTAATACTTTGAATGGCACAGAATATATTGGAATGTTCATCCTTGTAGAGCTTGCCGATATAATGTTAATTCGTCAATAGACGATGAATCAACTAGTTACTTAGCCGGTGGGTTCAAGACGCATGGTTGAGCATATTTTCCCAGAATTTTCTTTCAAAAACGGAGGATATAAAGGTTTCTTTTCTTTGTGTAAAAGCGGAATTTTCGGAAGAAAAAGTAAATTTTTGAGGCGGGGAAAGAAAAAAAACGGAAATCCGAAAGAAAAAGAAAAAAAAACGGAATTTTTAGAGAAAAAAACGGAAATTTCTCCAAAATAACAAAAAAGCGGAAATCAGCGAAAAAATCTCATCCCTGGATTTACAATATCTTTTCTAATAGTAGCCATAAAACAAAAAAAATCTCTATCAAAATAGTTGATCTTTAGAAGAAATCCGCATAAAATAATCTTATAATTTTGATTCACAAACGACGTACGAATAGAATGAAAAAGAAAAGAATGTAAAGTAAGAACAAAACACCTCTATCCCGGAAAAAAAAGGCACAGCTTCCCTTCCAAAGTGGCTAGAGGCGATTTGAGAATACCGGGCGTTTTCCGGCAATATGATTCGCCAGTAGAAGATGAATCAGCTAGTTTCCCAAGTGGGGGAGTTAAGCCGCGCGGTCGAGTATATTTTCCGAGAATTTTCTTTCGAAAACGGAAGATAGGAAGGTTTCTTTTCTTTCTGTAAATGCGGAATTTTCGGAAGAAAAAGCAAATTTTTGCGGGGAAAAAAAAAAACGGAAATCCACGGGAAAAAAGTCGGAATTTTGAGAGAAAAAAAAGAGAAAAAAGCGGAATTTTCTCCAAAATTACAAAAAAGCGGAAATCCGCTAAAAAGCGGAAAAATCTCATCCCTGGATAGTGTATGCAAGGTAGGGACATTAACATCTTCTTGCTCTGATAAGGGTTAACTACAAAAAAAAGATTTATTTTATTATTAAAGAAAAATTGGATGATGAACAAATAGAATTATTAATTTGAAGAACAGGTTTCCAGAATTATGACAAAGAAAATAACATTTGCTCTCGTCACTTGACAAAAATCCTGCTCTGACCCTTATAAAAGGCACCCGAAACCTATAACCAACAAAATAAAAATCCGAGAAAAATAACTTTGGAAAAAGCATGAATACAAAGGAAAAAAAACATTTGATACCTGGATACCTTTTGTGTAGCAACTGACGTAAAACACTATCTGACAAAAATGAAACAAAAGAGAAAGTGGTGAAAATACAGATCAAGAAAAATCTTGATTTAACATTAGTTTCAAGATTAATAGAAAAGGCAAGATGAATAAATCTTTAGCAAGAATGTCTCGCCAGTAAAGCTGAAATCAATTTCTTCTTATTCTAAACGCACAAGTTTGGCTCCTAATATTATTTGATGGAATTTTATTAAAGGTACAGAAAGTTCAGCAATATTGCAGCATTTAGAACTAAGTCTTCATAATTATGTTGCTTGTGTTTACAAAGAAAACTTCACAAAGGTGACTACGCAATTGCTTTTATGCAACCACACAGGCCTTCCAAAACATTTTAATGGCCTAAACAACAAGATGAGTGTCCTGCTCTTTCTCAACATATTTTATGTGCGATTGAAACTCCAGAAATAACATCACATACGGGTCTTTACAAAATTGGGGCAACATCTAAGAAAAAAACTGATGACAGCTAGAATACTTTCAAGGAGAGTTGCTAAAAACTGTACAAGTCTTATTTCTTGAAAATGTTTGATAATTGTAAGTTATTCAATTTAAAAATTTATTTAGCCTAATAATTTAGTATCCTAACAAAGGCTGTGCATTGTAAAAAAGTATAATTATTTTTTATGTTATCTAATAAACATGGCATATTACTACAAAAGCACTTTAATATATTTATTATTGTATCACTTTGAGTTAGTATGAACAGGCTAACAGTAGATTTTGATACTTTTTAATAGCATAACTTTGATAAGCTCTAATTTGGTGAAAACTCAAAAGCCCACTAATTTTATTACACCACTTTGTAGCATTTTTTTATCTAGTTTTCAATGATATAATGGGTTTAGGGGTTTTTCGAAACAAGACTCGTGTTATTCAGTAGTTTCTGGATAGATATCAGTTTTGAATCAATCTCAATTTTGTTGTTTAAGCATTCCTAAAACTATTTCAATGCTTAAATCCATATATTTCTATTCACAATTTAATACTGAACAAATTTCAAAAAAAAAAATTAACTCTCTATCTTCAAAATTAACTGTTTGATAGCAAAAACTATAGAAGTATGAATGGTTGTCAGATGTGCGATCAATGACTTTTTACATTTTCAACAAAATTTTAAAGTGCTGCATTTCAGGAACTAATGGACATAAACATAAAAATTGGTAAATGTACTCATATCCATGGATAGAACATACTCGCCAAGTTGCATCAAAATCTGCCAACCTTGGATGTCAAAATACATTTAGGCTGGATGATTTCACATGGCAAATGTCCCTTACTTTAATTGCAATCTTACCACACATTTTTAGTTCTTGCATATAATTTTGAATGGAAAATTGGAAATCTACAGTTGTTCTGTGTAGCTGCATATTAACGTCATTTTAAAGCTACACAACGGATATTTGGGAATGGACCTTGTGATTCTTAACCGTCAAATGACGAGGACACACAGTAAAAATCAAACCCAAGAGTCCCAAACCCAACATCTTTAAAAAAAGCAGGGCTTAAAATTGTTATAATTTGATAATGCAAAGTTTTATTGCTGACCAGAAAAATCATTTCACAAAGAGAATTTGCCAACCATCCTCTTTCTTCAGCAACCAACTCTCTCCTAAACTAAATTTTGTTTCTATTTATACAAAATTTTGCAATGTCTTTTAGTTGCTTCAAAATAGACAGTTTAACAATACATTCCTTTCCGTTTATTCACTTTTCCACTATTGCTTGCTTTATGGCTCAAATATGCTACAATTCTTCGATTGTTTGTTGACTTTTGAGGCACAACGGCCATATTAGGCTATATGCTCAAATTAGTAAAGTAATATCCACAACAAAAATACTACTTATATTGTCGAGTCAAATCCATTAGAAGGATTAAAATGCAAAGCATTTAATAAGAAATACAGAGGAGAGATAATGATAATAGGGTGCCCATTAAAACTGTTTATGAATTCTCAGTAACTATCCCAAGATTTTCCTTTCGGCATATACATGTGAAAATAAGGACAAATTTAAATGTGCACTTCAGAGTGCAAAAACATTTAACTGAAAATTAAATGTGAAACTGGAGAAACTAATAGTTGTAACTTTAAAATTAAAATAATTTGATTTCATAGAATATAAATATTTCTTCAATTTCATTCAAATATAATACCGCATGTTGAGCAGAATAAAATATATAGGATCAAAAAATCTGTGTACTTCAGGTGAGAGATTGTCTTGTTTAATTAATGTCCCTAAATTTCAATTTTAGCAAGATCATACCAGGGCTCAGTTTCCATGAACTCAAAATCTGTTTACATTTTGATTTTTAAGTGCATTCTTGCATAAATATTTAATTACTACAAAATATAAATTTTGTAATAAAATCAGACATCATAATTATACAAATTATGTCAGCTATAATAGTTAATAATGAAAACTGTGACATACTGAAGCTTACACATTCCACATTGATTCTCAATTTCAATAAAATATTTTGATTTATTTATTTAACATTAAAAAATAAGCATTTTAAATATTTATTTGAAAACCAAAGACCATAAAAATACGAGTCTTAACGTACACTTTATGCAATAATGTATGTTATATAAAAAGCACAAGGTTCAGCAGGTAGTGCTATAGGAATATCCAATTTTCTAAAGTATAGTCTACTATGTAACATCACAGAAGTCATAAGCACATCTTATAATATTTGTGCCCAAATACATGGAGCGAAAATAATTTTAATAGTACTTACAGGACGCTAACTGTTAACTAATGACGACACATCTTGTGAATACAAACAAATTAGGAAACGATAAAAATTATATCAATATAACATCCCATGTATATCGTAAACAACAAAAGCATTAATAACTGTTCCGAAAATTTTGTTAATTACACAATTTTCACACTTTTTCACCCAATGTTATTGCACCGTCGATGCGAATCAACTTTTGCTAAAAATCTCATATCTTAAAGAGTAATCAACTCTTTTCAGCAGTACAAATGCATTTGCCACAATATATATTGTCATTTCGATAAATTTCATGCTACTTTGTACTTCATTGCCCCATGAGGAACACATGAAGAAAGGATAATGTGACAATATATAAATATACTTCATTTTTACTTGAAAATTGTATCATCAACTTAAAAATCAAATCAGAATTTAACAACGACTTAAAAATTCATATAATTAAACATTACTTACTTGGCGATGATTAAGGATCCCAATTTCAATCAAAGATTTTCTTCCCCGGCCACTTGCCGATGTTGAGGACTGCCACCATATAATAATTACGTCCAGTTGAGTTGAGTTGAGTTCAGTTGAAATGTTCCTAGAAACTCATTTCTGCTACTTCTCAGCCACGATATGGGCTATTTTCCTGTTTTAGACCGCAGGACATGAGTAGCTAACTAAGCAAGAACTAGAAAATGCAAAATTATTATTAAGTAGCGGGGAAACTTGAGCATTCTATATAAAGACAGAAAACATTAAATATTTGTTAAAAATGCAATGTTCTACAACGAACAGACGCAATTTAAATTATAAAACATCAAAATATATTTCAACTGCAGCCAAATTGTGCGGTTCTTCCGACCAATCGAAAAGCGGCAAACTGGATCGCAGAATATGCTTTGTTTACTTTTGAGTTTGCTGCTGCTTGTTGATTTGTATCTAACAAAAACCTAATTTTTCTAATTTAAATGAAGGAAATGCCCATAAACTGTCGACAATAAAGACAGAGATCTTCGTTTCTGTCACTGTTTGGAAGTCAAACTTTCACTCAAATTCAAATGTCACTTTTAAACTATTTCTTATCACCTTTATACAAAGTTGAAGTAAGCTTTCTTTACTGAAAGTTGTTCGAATTATGATGTGAATAAGAACGTGCTTTATTTTATCTACTTACATGGTATTCAATAAAATTTTGTTCTAACTTTTTAGTACAACAAAAGAGATTCTTCCATACTTCTGTAACAAAAATAATCAACAGTGTAGAACTTGCAAAGTATTCATAATTTATATAGTTTTTATTGTATATTTATTTGTGTCTGAATTGAATAAATAGCATTTTTGTTGAGTTAAAACAAACACAATAATATTTATTCATGTTAATTACTTTTAAAGAAACATTAAACTGAAATGTGGATATTAAGGATTTCATAGATATTTGATTGATTACAGAATTTCTCAAGGTTTTCACTATTCATACACTAGTGATTTTTAAACTGTCAGAATACTAATAAGAAGATTTAACAACTTCAATATGCTTGTTGAATTACCTGAATGAAGACCAGCTTGTTTAGAATCAACATTTACATAACAACCATAATTGATGTTTTCCTAACATTATATAATATTAAAAATTATTTCTAAATTTTACTTACAAGCATACATTCATAAATAAAATTACAGTCATTTTCAAATAACATTAGTTTACTATAAAAATATCTATATAATACTGTTGCAAAGTATTAACAAAAGAATATTATTATTCTTTTATATAATGATGCATTATTTGCATTTCTGAGTAAGTATTCAAAACATTTTTCATATATATATATATATATATATATATATATATATATATATATAGTTAAATCTGTTTCACTAGGGGGCCATAAATATTCTAATGAGGGAGAACTATCAATATATGATTTGAGAGTCAAACTGAAAGAATATAAAGTTTGAAGAACTTCATTATCTGAAACTGAAAATTTGTTGCTGTCATCATTTTGTTGATCATTGATACTTGAATCGCTGTCAGTAGATGTACAAGAAACAGAATCTAGTGAACGAGCTACATCAGCATCAGGTGTTTCATGTAATACAAGTTCACATTGTGTACGTTTAGCACGCTTCACAAATCTCAATTGGGTGTACCTCATTTTTAATCTTCTTTTCAAATTTCCATTTGTGTAATTTAATTCCAAATTTTCCTCTTCAAATACAGCATCTGCGTTGATAGCTGATACTCTGTTGGAATTCTTCTTCATTGAAAAAAGCTTTTAATTGTGCCGCTACTTTCGTTTCTTTCTCATCGGTCAAAATCCACTGATCTGTACAAAATTTAATTTTTTCAAGACTTACAACTGAGCATCACTAAAGAGCATTTACGAAGTCTTCTACTACGTGTATTTTACATTCCATCCTAGCGAAATACCATTTTATTTTCTATATTAAACTTTTTAGAATCGCAAAAGTCGGAGCCTCTGAAAAATAAATGCGCACAAATAAAAAAACGCCGCGGAACGAAAGATTATACCCTTGCTCCTCATTGGCTGAATTGTGGTCAACGTCAACGTGGGTTAGATTACGGAGTTCCGCTTTGTGAAAAGAAATCACGTGCACCTCCACATCATAATTTGGGAAAGGGAATTTAATTAAAGATTTTGACATAACCGAGTGAAGCTTTTTGAGATAATTAAGTTGAAAAAGAGAGGAACAATGCTCTCTGACTGCTTCCAAGAAAGCAATGGTTCATAAGGGGAGAGAAAAGATGGGGGAATAATTTAATTAAATGAATAATACGTTGACCGTTGAACCCTCAACAAAGAAACTGCTGCTGGCATGGCAAATTAGAAAGAAAGCTAAACTTTAGCACGTGAAAATTGGGAGATAATTTAAAAGTGGTGGGTAATGCAGAAAAATCGCGCTTAGCACAACGTAGCTAACAAAGTTCGAAATGGTAATTTAGAAAAAATTTAAACACCCAGATTGGTAGGAGTTGGATCTGCTCTAAGTCTTTTGACTTGTGGGAAGTTAACAAAGACCGCATCCATCGCAGTTCTAGGACGTTTCCTTGAACTGGGGAGCGCAGGGTCATAAGCTGGTGTTTGCAACAGCTCGTTACGAATCTGGGGAATTTTATTAAAGAAACGAGTCGAGGTTTTTTTGATAAACTCCGAAATGGGTTCAATTTTGAGGTCGTCGTGAATGACTTTACGTCGGACATACCATGGAGCATTAACGATGTGCATAAGTTGCTTGTTCTGAAAAACTTGCAATTTCTTGATGTTCATTAGTGATGTTGATCCCCAGACTTGGGAACCATACATAAGCACTGGACGTATTATGTCTTTGTAAAGCAGAATCTTGTGTTTGATAGGAAGTGTGCTCCAACGAGCTACGAGACTAGAAAGTTGGATACTTGCTATGGTAGCTTTTTGAATGGCGTTATTAATGTGAACATTGAAACTTAATTTAGGGTCAAGATGAAGTCCCAGGTATTTATAATCAAATATACGAGGAACGGGTTGGCCAAAAATTTCAAGACTAGGTAAGGGCGGAATATAATGCTTTTTGGTAAAAAGGAGGCACGCACATTTATTAGGATTTACTTTAATTTTCCAGTCCGTGAGCTGGAGCTGAGAGATATAATGTTGAAGACGTGTAATGATGGTGTGAGGGTCTTTGTGTTTGGTGAGAATAGCGGTGTCGTCAGCGAAAATCGCTAAATGACAACTGCGAGTCTTAGGTATGTCATTGACATAGATATTGAAAAGCGTAGGAGAGAGTAAACTTCCCTGAGCACAGCCACTAAGGATTGGACGGGGGGAGGAGATAATGTGATTAATTCGTACCTGGAAATTACGAGATGTTAGGTACGAGCGAAGAATTTTGATTAACTGAGCCGAAACTCCAAGTCGCATGAGCTTGAGCAATAAGCCATCGTGCCAAATTTTATCAAAGGCTTTGGCTATGTCCAGAAAAAGTGCACCTGTGGTTTCAGACTTCTCGAAACCGTCATGAATCAATTCCGTCACTCGAACAAGCTGGTGATTAGTTGAGAGTTTGCTGAATTGTGGTTTCCTCAGCGATAGTGATTCTTTATAAGGCATTCTGATTGGTCAGAATAATGGAAATTTTATAACTTTAGTTTCTTTGTATTAATTAATTTTCGTCGATCCAATGTAGAACATTGAATTATAATTTTTTTTTGATTTTATATTCTTTTCTTTGGTTAATTTCAAAAGTTTCCCCTCAAACTACTAATATTACTTGAACGATAGCGAGGCATGTCCTGCGGCCTATTTTGCTTATTTTGAACTTTCGTGATGTCTTCCACTTCCTTCAACTAAAGTCTTTTTTCATTATTTTTATAGCTTTAAAATACTTTGAGATAAAACAATTTTGAGATTTTTATTTCTGAATTTCGGATGTTTATGTATATTTGCTGTTTTGTTTATTTACATTAAAAACCTGGACTTCCGCTTAAAAGATCCCATCGACTTAGCATTTAACCCTTTGCGGACAGGTACGGCGTGTGCGCTTATCATAAACTGAATAAAAACTATTGAAGGTAAACAGCTCGCCACCCGTTTAACCTCGTATTCACATTCCTCCGATAGTTTCTGCTGTCAATGAATCAGTCAGTTTGGTCTGATCGGACTTGCGAGTGCATGAAATGCTCTCCATAACTCAACCCGGCTAACACGAAACGGCGGGAAATTATCCCTACAGAGCAATATACGGCTGTTTTAGAAGAATTAAGCAAAAAAAAAAATAGCAGCTGAGGATGAACCTGATGCATTATATTTCAATGGACAAATGACTGAGTACCCTCAGTAGCACAGAAATATTATATAATATTTTTACAATGTTATACAATATTATGAACACCGAATACGTTAACAAAGTATTATATTGTATGTATCAATATTTCCGAGACACTAAATTTTCGCAAATAGTATCAAAACAATGCTTTTTATAAAAATGTTCATTTTAACTCAGGATATCACTCGATTGGAGGTTTTATTTCAAAAAACTCCACTGGAACAATTATTCTTTAAGATGCTGAATTATATCATACTATACAATACAATGCATACAATATTTTAATTTGTACATTTGTCGACGTTTATCAGTATTTTAAGGTGAAGTTATTCTTACAGTCGACAGATGGCAGGATGATCATACTGTAACACTACATTTATCAACTTTGAATCATATGTCCGAAAAAATATTTTACAAAATGTTCATTTGAATAATAATGTTTACACAATCATTTTGTTTTACTATATATAAAAGGCGAGCCGGATTCAGCTAAGGAAGTTAACCATAAAAAAGCTCTCACATATTGATTATCTATTGTTCTGTGAAAAAAATGAATGTTATTCTCATCGTAAAAATATGCATGTGATTTATTGTTGCGAATCTTGTATCTGATTTTCAATCAATACTGTAATTATAAATGTTAAAGGCGTCTCGTAATACATTGAAAAAGAAAAAATAAATTTCAAAATTATTTTCAAACAAATTATTATAATTACTTTTAAACCTTATTGTCTTAATTTATATTAGCAAGCTTAGATAAAAGAGCTAAAATTGCTTCCTCTTTGACTTTAAATTTAATTTTGAACTCGAAATTGTAACGATAAAAGATAATTTAATTAAAAAATACTATTCAGTATTAATTGGAATATGCATGAAATTTCGTAGAGATCCGAACTCTGTAACTACATTTTATTATCATCAATTACGCTTTCTGGGGCAAGTCTCGTTGGTCCAGTGGTCACGTGCAAGCGAAAGGTTCCCGGGTTCAAATCTTGCTGTAAGCAGAGGTGTTCAAAAAAATAACAAAGTGTTACCCAGAAGTTTAGGAATTAAGTGATTAATATTTTTCCATGCTTCTAAAGTGTATTTTTTAAAATATTCAGTATATTGTAATATTGTGCAATATTATATAATAATATTCAGTATAGTACAATATTATTTAATATGGTATAATGTTATACAGTATTATATGACATTATCCAATAGTATGGAAAAGCATTGTACAATATTGAAAAAGTCTGACGTTTTACACTGTTTCAATATTGGGAAAAATATTGTACAATATTACTTTTTCGAATTTTATGATATTAGACAATATTATATGCTACGTGGGACAGCGACCTAAAAAATGATTCTGAGACTGACTTCCCAGATAGCATGCACATTTGCAGCAAGTTTGATTTTTCTTGATATTATCTTGTCATGGAAAACTTGACGTGATAAATTTGCAGTGAAACTCCTGCAAGGTAACATAGCCTAATCAACCACCCTCCTTGCAAAAAAGTTGGCCGCGAAGTTGACACGGCAAACATGACACAATTACGAAGCAAAAACTCCATTCTTCCCTTCTCTGCTAGTCTCAACTAGTATTGTGATTAGCATAACCGCCTACTGCCCCGTTGATCGTGCGTTTCTTTCAACATGCCCTAGGATTGTAAAAGTAAGATCCTTTAAAAATAACTCAGTGTGCGGTCAGAAGAAAAGGGAGGGAAAAAGGGAGAAGGCAACCCCATCGTCTTATTATGCGATAAAAAAAGAGTCACCCTTCTGTAGGAAGGCAACCCCACCGTCCTATTCCACGATAATAAAAAAGGGGGGATCTCTCAGTAGATAAGGCTTTGAAGAAGGGGGTAATATATCCCTGGAGGAAAGCTATTTTTTCTACTAGTTTGCAATGAACTTGCACGACAAGTTTACTGCAAGTTTGACGCATGGTGACTTCGTCGTTTGCGATAACTTATTGCAAACTTATTATGAACTTGCGGTCTTGCCGTTTCAGACTTGCAGAGCAACACTGCTGCAACTTTGTTGCAAACTAAAATTGCTATATGGGCTGAATAACAATCCAGTTCACGTAGAATATAAGCAACATTTTGGGTTTTTCCGTGATATATTTCGAAAGTGTTATGTTACCTACGTTTATCGTTTGACATTTCAGTTTTATTTTTAAAAATATTTTTTGGATTATTAGTTCTGAAAGAATTCTTAAACAAATTTAATTAAATTAAAAATTGCTGCAGTTAACATCTCCTGTCATTTCCTTCAACTTTTATTAATTTTCATACTTTAATCTTAATACTAGCTGCATGGCCCGAGGTTGCACGGGTAATCGAATAATGGGATATTCCCGGGCGGAGAGAAGTGAGATCATGTAAGCCTCTGGATCCATATATTTTCATAAGGCCCTCCTACTTTTTTTCAACAAATATTGTCACTTACTTCCCCCAACAAACGTAAATATTCTTTCAAATCTAGTCTTTTTTTTAACTTTATTTTCATATGCCCACCTCCAGTTAATTTTTTCTACAAGTATTGTCACTAACTTCCCCCCAAAATGTAAATCTCCTTTGAATCCTATATTGTTTAATTAAAATTTTAAAATCCAACCTTTTAATTACCTTATAGCTTTACTTTACCTTACCTTATACCCAGCGTTTCTTGGAATCCACATTTTTTCATATGCCCGCCTCTGTTTTTTCCCTACAAATATTGTTACTTTCCCTACAAATATTGTTGTCCCCCACAAACTTAAATCTGTTTTGAATCCTCTCTTGTTGGATAAAAACCTTCAAGTCTAGCCTTTTTACTACCTTAAAACAGTATGGCTTGAATGAAAACGCGAGAATTCCAATGTTTATAAATTAAAACAGGTTAGCATAATATTTTGTTTCGCAAAAGAAAAAATAAAACGAAATAAAAAACAGAAACGATAAACGATTTAATAGTACACCGAACTGATAAATTAAACACCACAACATACATTTTCGTCTTGCCCGTATTTGAATAATAATGGGAAAGAAAACGGATAAAAATGAAAAATATTTTCCCCAACAAAAAACGTAAATGCTGCAAAATGAAACACCGTTCGACAAAAAAAGAAAGAAAGAAAAAATGTAGGAAAACTATTTTTTTCCCGATGTTTACTAAATAAAAACTCCCAAACGCGGAAGCTCCCTAAAAAAGAAAACCTTTTATACAAACCAGATGCAAGAACAACCGATGTAACAGATATTTATAGGAGCTGCCGATAGATGGCGGCACAATATTTCATTCATTTACTTGTTGTCAGACAGTTATAAGAATTGCCGATAGATGGCGGCACGATATTTCATTCATTTTGACACTTTTTAATTAATATCTTTTTAACTAATTAAAATTTCGGAATTTAAATGCTCAAAACGGATTACTTGGATTATTTTCCATATTTTGGTACTTTCAGCTCGTTTTAGGATTCAGTGGTTCGTGGGAAGATAGCCGGGCATAGATAGATACATACGTTTGTTTACGTTCGAATTTTAATAGGATAGATAAATAAGAGTCATTGTGGCTAAATATGTGGCCACCACTGCATTGATTTAACCAAACTTTGTACACCCCAGATAGCACGTACATTTGCAGCAAGTTTCATTTTTACTTGATATTATCTTGTCATGACAAATTTGACTCGTCGATGTTGTAGCGAAACTACTGCAAAAAAACGAGGCAGAATCGCCACGCTCGCTTGTAAAACAAGTTTGCCACAGGTTTGCTATCGGCTTATTATGCGAAAATAGACAGCTAGCGCCACCACTCCTTGCAATGCAAGTTTGCTGTGAAGGTGTCATGACAAGTTCACAGCACGATTACAAAACAAGTTTGCTGCAAAGATGATAGTACACTAAAAGATAATCTTTTTCTGTTTTAAAAAAACATCAGATTTTTAATTGCATCTCCTAGACCGTCCTTCTTTTCATTAATTCAATAAATCAATGATAATTTGTGAAAAAACTAACTATTTTATAAAAAAAATTTTGAAACATTTTACATCTTTTTACTAAATATAGAACTCACACTTTAAAGAAAACTTTATCGCCTTTTTCTTAATGTTGAAATTTTAACGTTTATAAACAAAATTAAACCTAAAAACAGTCAATGTTTGTTGAAAAATAATAACTTATACATTTTGTCCTATTTTAAAAGTAATTAATTTTGAACTCTAATGTTATAATTTATTCTACTAGCAAAACGTAGTTATTAGCGAAAATCGCTTTCTCTCTCTTTGACTTCAAATCATATTCTCAACTCAAACTTAAAAAATAAATGAAATCATGAAAACAGTTTAAAATAAATCGTATAGATGAACGATATTAGCGCAATCTATACGTTTCTCTCAGAGTTTATCTGGCCGAGAGGTTTAGAGCGTCAGGCTAGGAAGAGGTAGGTCGCGAGTTCTAATCCGAGGTTGTGTTCGTACTCTGTTTTTGCTATAGTTTGCAAAGAGTTTGACGCCGCAAATTTGACGCGTGGTGATTTCGAAGCTTGCGTTAACGTGCTGCAAACTTGTTTCAAGCTTGCACTCTTGTCATGTCAAATTTGTTGCAGATTTGCAGAGCAAGATTGCTGCAACTTTGCTGCAAACTAAAATTGCTATCTGGAACTTATTATTTAGGATAAGGGGAAGATACCTGTCAACTGTTCAAAGCGCAAAAGTTAATTAAACAGTCAGTAAATTAGAAATTAACCGAAACAATTTTTCCGCTGTAAGTTTGGAGCAAATTATCCCCCCAAAAATATTTTTATACCACTTAAAGTTCAAAATTGTACCTTTTCAATATACCAATTTTATATGTGTGACGTTTTTCCTTCAATTTTAATTAATTTTTCAAAATTTAATAAAAAGCTTATTACACGCAGATTTTGAAACAGAGCAAATTTAATGATACTGAGTTGCTAGGCAACGGTGTAATGACTTTACCATTATTTTTCCTGTTTATTATTTTTTTTCAAATATCGTTTGATAATGTTTTCATTGGTTCTTAAAGAATTCTAAAGCTTATTTAATTAATCTAAAAATCGCTGCTGTTTATATTACCTGTCATCTTCACCTTCGTTTCCTAAGAAATAATAAATAATATTTTAATTGAATATATTATTATTATGAGTATTACGAGATTCGAATTTGTGTTTTAACGATGCCTAAAAGAAAACATAAGCCAATCGCTCAAATTCTAACAAAGGCAAAGATAGTAAAGCTTTTGTAAGCAGATGAAATAGATGTTTGGCAAGAGCACGCTGCAGAAATGTTGTTTAGAGGCAAACATTGGATTAATGTAAGTCGTTATAGCCTTACCTCTGTACAGGGGCGGACTGGGTCTGAAAAGAGTGGTTGCCATGAGAAAATGGGGGCCCTATCACATCTACGTTACCATCTCAAATATATTTTTTGATATTATTTATTACAAATTTAATAAATTAAAATCAATAAGTTAATATAATCTATTTCTAATCTAAAACTTTATTATATATATAGATTACTAAATACAGTATACACGTATTATTGAAATTGATAAATATTAAATATAAATGTAATTTTCTGATTAAATATTAAATAATTTTGGTGGTTGTATAGCATACTGTAATTTTGGAACTATATTGTTACATTGAGAATATTTTAACCAAATTGAAAATAAAGTGCAAACTATTTACCAATTTAAAATTTTTTAAAAAGAATAATTATAACTTTCAAGGATTAACAACACAAATGTACAGAAGTGTATTATATTTGATCCACTTCATTAATGGCAACTCAGGAAACATCTGAGTTCATCAGATGACTGTGCAAATCTGCTAATGAGTACTCTATATCCAAATCATCTAGAAATTCCTTTTCATAGCAACATACAGGAATTCCAATTTCTCCTCAGATAATGAATTTCTTAATATGGTCTTTATGATCTTTAGTCGACACATATCCTGGGGGCCCGAATTGTCTTATGTATAAGGGGGCCCACTTGCCATCGGGCAAGCTGGTAACCTGGCCAGTCCGCCACTGGCAGTGGCGGACTGGGTCTGAAAATAGTAGTTGCCAGGAGTCAGTGAGGGCCCACGCATATCTATAATCATAACATTAATTGATATATATTTAATTACATATTTAATTTTCATATTTAATTATATTAATTTAAATCTATAATATTTGATTTTTTATGTTTAACTAGCTGATATACCCGGCGTAGCTCGGGATTAAAAATATTTTCCAGTTCAAATACTTATAACACTTTGCGCGGGAGCGTCTTTCGTTAATTTTCGTTAATGAACTGACCCTTTGAACCATCAGCGAAACACCCTTCTTCTTTTTCTCTCCTTAGTTTGAACAACCTGGCAAGAATCTCGTAGTCCTTCGTATTCCATTTTCCCCCTCCCCATCATTGCTACGGCAACAGCAGAAACTCTTTCATATCTTGGATTTTGACGTAGACTTACGTCTCTTCATAGTGGTCTAATGGTGTAAAATTTGGTGCGGGAAAGGAAAAAGTTATGACGCTTTTCGTGATATTTTTAAAAGCTTATAGTTCCGCAACCAAATAACATAGAGAGTTTTAGTTTCATTTAACAGAGAAAAGTTGACATTGAAGATTGCAAAAATAATTTTAGAATTTGTGATTATGGTTTAGTCACAGTCGATTTGCAAAATTGGTGAAAATCACGAAGAATTTTGATGACGTCACAGCGACCGACGCGCGCGAACGCATCGGTTGTGAGCGCTATATTAACTGGACTTTAACAGATCAATAATTAATTCATTTCAGATTAATTCATTCATTCAGATTAACTCATTTAACAGAGGAAGGTCGTAGAGCATAGGTCAAAGTCACATAGAGCTACTTTAATCATAGTTGAGTAATCGATTAATTGACTGTCCTTAATTAATTATTATTAACAATTGTTGATTTAATTGAGCTGTCCTTTCCAACGATTTAATTGAGTTGAGTTGGATTTAGTTTCATTTAACTGAGGAAGGTCATAGAGCATAGGTCATATGTCAAAGTCACATATAGCTACTTTAGTCACATTGGACAACTTTAGACACAGAAAGTCACAGTTGAGTAAGGTAAGTAAGTCTATGCCCCTCAAACCCAGCGGCCGTTTCACAGAGACAGCTTCCCGTCGATTTTTTTTTTTTTTGTCATTATCCGGACAACAATTCTCTTATCGTTAGTGTTTTTGTCACTGACCGGAAAAAAACCCTCATATTGTTCTATCTTTTTCACCTTAGGCCCTCTCCCTCCGGTAGGAAGTGGGATCAACAATCTTGAAGGATTTGACACACTCATTATGATCATTATAAAATTTGTAAAATTCAATGAAGCACCGCGGAAAGAGAATAATTAACATCATTGTGTTGTGGTGCAAACATACTGAAACAGGTATATGCTACGAAATAAAAGCTAAATTAAATTTCTGCCTTTCTGTTCATATTCAAAGAAAACA
The DNA here is from genome assembly GCA_013235015.1 of Araneus ventricosus. Taxonomy (NCBI): domain Eukaryota; kingdom Metazoa; phylum Arthropoda; class Arachnida; order Araneae; family Araneidae; genus Araneus; species Araneus ventricosus. The sequence goes on from BGPR01004995.1 coordinate 95,045, forward strand.
CTATTTTTATCATAACTTTCACAATGGTAAAAATACCGGAATAAAGGATTTGATAAAACGATCAATGGTTTGAATTTTATTACAATAACAGAAAGCATTGTTACAAATTGTGTATGAAATAAATTTGAAATGTTTGTTAAATTACGAAAAAGAACGAATAAAATTTAAATTGAAATCATTAAAAAGATAATTTTCTGCTCTTTAAGATGGTATGTAAATAATCTACGTGCAATATATTTTTTCTGAAATTATTGACGAAACACTGAGATAAAACGCCGAAACTTGGCTTAGTTTTCGTTATTTAATTTAATATCCTAGGAAGTAATTTTTTAAAGTTCGAAAAATTAGAATTCATCTAAGAACGGACCCCAGAATGGCACTTGGCAATTTCATGTCAAGACTATTCTCCATTTAGGAGGAGTTCTTGCGACAGATAGACCGTTAGAACATCTTTTTCTTCCCATTCCTTTTTCGTCTTCCTACGATAGGAACCGGACTAACAGACACACTCATTAGGATCAGTTTAAAATTTGTGAAAATTAAACAAAACATAGAGAGAACAATTCACTAACGTCATTGGATCACTGTGTAACCGTATTAAAAGCTGTCAATGATACGACTACCGGAAACCGGAAGTTAAAAGTCTACTATGTTGTTTATGCTCAAAGAAAACAATTTTCTTATATTAAGTTTAACACTGGCGAAAGCCCGCGCGCGAAGCAGTAATTTGGCTTGAATTTATTTCTATAAGAATAAAAATTATCTTTAGAAATTGCGTTCAAAATATATATTAAAATCCTTAATAACAATCAGAGAAAACATTTCATCGCAATGGAATTAATAGCATTAAAAAGATCAATTTCCGGTCTTTAAAATGGCATAAAAATAATTGTTGTCTAATAAATAATTCAGAAGTTACTGGCAAAAAACGTCTACTCTTAAGGCTTAAAAGCGGCTAATTTTCGTTAGTTAATTAAATATCTTAAGAACTAATTAACTCTGAAAGTTGAAAGTAGCACCGTTGACCTAGAAACGTTCTCCAGAATGTCATGTGCAAATTTCATGTCACTACGGTTCACTGTTTAGGAGGAGTTCTTGTGACCGACAGACGGACGGATACATGTATTTTCTGCTTTATATTATAGATATTTATAAAAATAAGCAAAATTTTCAGAAATAAAGGTAAATTAGTTCAAAGTCTAACCGTTGCCTAGCAACAGAATAGCTATAAATCTTCATTATTTCACAATCGTCTGCGCGATTTAAAAATTATTGAACGTTAAAAAATTAATAACAACCGAAGGGAAAATGTTAGAAAAATAAAATTAGTATCATTGAAAAGGTAAAATTTTGAAATTTAAGATAGTAAAAAAATAATTTTTGTCGGACAATTTGCTCCGAAGTTACGGTGGAAAAACGGTTTCGGTTAATTTCTAATTAACTGATTGTTTAATTAACTTTTGGACTTTGAAAAGTTGACAGTAATCTTCTCCTTGTCTTAATTAATAAGTGTGCAAAGTTTGGTTGAAATCAGTGCCGTGGTTTAGGAGGAGATGTGGAACATAGGTACATACAAACATACATACCCACAATGACTTTTATTTATATTAAGATTATATTTATTTAAATCTATAATATTTATTAATTATATATTTAATTTTCCCGCGTCTTTAAAATAGATCCCTTTTAATACACCTTAATTTTCTGCGTTTAAAATAACGAAATTATGATTAAAGTTATTTGATTTTAAATTCCGTAAGTTAAATATTTCGTATACGGTTTAGCGACAAAGTATGAAGGAGAAATGCTGCCCATTAATAGGGCATCTGTTGAAAGAACCAGCAACAAACTTCTATGGATGATTTAGAGTTTAGTAACTTGTTCTGGTAATGTTTCAGTAATTTATAATTGAACTGGTGTCATTAAAAAGGTATTTTTGAATAATAAATAATTCAAAAATCATTTTGTTAGATAGAATTTTTTGAAAATATTGCGAAAAACGCCAAAATCTTGCTTAATTTTTAAGTAACTGAAATTTTAATTTACTTTTGGACTTTAAAATGTTGACAATTATTTTCATCTTTTTTTGAAGAGCATGTGTGCCAAATTTCATAAAGATCGAGCAAAACTATAGATTTGTACAAAAAAATTCTTATAATGCATAAAACTTCTTTTGTTGTATTAAAATGCAGTCCCTTTTCATTGTTTCGCCATTTTTTTTTTCTTTAAGTCCAGTCTTTTTCTTTCTTTCTTCGTTACTTCAAATAAATTTAGTTTTTGATAGATTTTCTATGTTATTTTGATAAATTTACTTTTTAGCAATGGCCGTAAGCTAATTTTCCCGCTTAAGGCAAGTTAATCTTCTTGCAGATTATGTAATTCATTTATTTGTTATGATTAGGTTAAATTTTCCTTTTAAAATACGCTTAATAATGTGCAATAATTGTAGATTATAATTATGCTAAATTTTAAAAAATAATCTTCATTGAATCTCGTGTTTTTTAGACTTTTTTAACAGTTGAATGTAAAGACTTATGTCATTAGTTTCATTAGACACAAAACATACTGCATCAAAATTTATCTCAAATACTAATACATTTCCTATCTTCTTTTTTTTCTTTGCACAACTAATTTCTTTTTCGGTCTTTTGTAGCAATTAATACTTTCAACATAACAAAAATTAAATAAGTTGGCGAATTTAAAGTTTGTTAATATAATCAAATTAAGACAATTAATAAGATGGACGAGTCAGTTTGTTCCTGAATGCAGCTAGTGTTTAATACTCCAGAGCAATGTAAAAATAGAGAAATGATAATTTCAGCTTACCTCTCAATTTTTTTCTTTCCTTTTGCAAGATACTCTACGTATGTCTTTACCCTCTTCCGACTAAAAACATAAATAACACCTTTCTCACCAATTATTTTCCATGAAAGACAGACCAATAAGACTGAGCCCCCCTTTACTCTTCTAAACGCAAACTCTCCCCAAACGCATAAAGAAAAGTGCGAGCGTCGTTTTTTCATAGATGTCATAGTTACAGTTTTAGCCAAGAAAACCTTTTCCTACAGGCGAGTTCCCTTGTTTGTCAGATTTATGACAGTAAAATGAAATTACAATAAAGAAAGAAAAAGCACCTCTTATAGCCATCTCTCACAAGAAACGCACCCTTTCTGCACAAAGGGATGTAATTCCTTCCGTCTTTCCAGGGGCCTCCGAAACCAACAAAAATCTTAATGAGTATTGTGGCTGGACTTTGAACAGAAGAGATACCCTGTTCCAATGGCCCAAGGGTTTGTTGGATGGCTGCAACATTCTGGAGAAACATCTGGAAAAGATCGGAAGGTCAAAGGAATTGGACTGGACAGAGACGTCAGTTCAATTCCTACAGGCAGTTGTAATTGTGTGTGCGTCTTGGGTATTCGACCACCCGCTGTTCGCCTGGTTGAATTACGACGGCAATAAATCCCTAACAATTTATTTGCTTTAGAAAAGCTTACTATAGAGAAAGAGTTCTTCTTTCAGGACCAGAGAATTCCCTGGTCCTGTCTTCTTTTTCTCTCCCAAACTTCCTGGGGGCCCAAATTGTCTTCTGTTTAAGGGGGGGCCCACTTGCCATCGGGCAACCTCGCCAGTCCGCCACTGACTTCCACATCGTTTCAAGCCTCAAAATGATCGAAAATGATTAGGAAGTACCAAGAGAACCCTCACTTCTGCTTGGAAGATGCTTTGGTCGGAGGGTATGGTCGAATGTGATATTGAGGAGTCTGAAACAGTACCCAGTGGAGCTTATTGTCAACGAGATTGTGTCTTTGGCCAAGATCACTGGAAGTGCATAGCAATTATATCAATAAGATTGCGGAAGTACACAACCAAGAGCTGACCACTGAAGAGCTTTGGAGTTCCATTGTGTTTCACAGCAAGAAGTTATGGAGGAGAGTTTGTCAGAGGAGGAGGAGGTAACAGCAAAGCAAAAATGTGATCTTTACACATAATTTATTTGTAGGTTTCTGTCAAATTTTGGACAAAATCCGTCTACGGGAAGTGTGTCTGTCCACGTTCATGTGGACACTATAACTCCAAAACTTGAATAGCTAGATGGATGAATTTGGTACAAATTTTTATAATCAGGAACGTAGGTCCGTATCAAATTTTGGATCAAATCCGTCAAAGGGTTGACTGTCTGTCGGTCTGTATAATCGCATGCTTGTGAACACGATAACTCCTAAACACAATGACTTAGATAAATTAAATTTGCTTATGTGGTCTTCTAACCTTAATTGTAGATGTCCAATTTTGGTTTCAATCGTTGGAAAAAAAGGCATTCAAATTGCATATTGCTATTGGCGACAGTTAACTGCCGCCAAGTGGTGGTTGTTTACAGTATGATTTCCTTCCGCCTTGGCGCAGTCTGCGAAGGACGAAACAATTGTGGTGAACCAGTGGCGAATCCAGGATTCAGTTCGGGGGGGGGGGGGGGGG